>JAAAKG020178015.1:0-26417 GCA_010014905.2 Druon quercuslanigerum | reverse complement strand
GGCTTCAGTGCATTCGGCAAGAATCAGACGCCGCGTCACCGTACTAATATCAACTAAGGCTCGGAACTAGAGGAATCGCTGGCTTCGACGCTTTTAGTGTGCAGCCTGATTCCTTCTTAATTTAAGAGAAGGAATTACGCTGTAAGTCTAAATAAACTAGGTATCATGGGGCATCACGAACTAACTTATTTAAATTAGCATCAATTCTTAGAGTGAAATTCCCCTCGGCCGAGCCTGAGCTGGGCCGAGTAGTCTATTCGAGCTCTGGAAAAAGTTTCGGTACACGAAAATTGCCGTTTATCGAAACGGTTCTCATACGCGAAAAGTTTGAATTCTTGAAAAGATTCGGCTAAACGAAATTCTGAAATTTGATTAATTTGATTTGCGTAAAACAAATTTGAATATTCAAAGTGCAATCTTTTTAATTTTTGTGAATCTCTTATGATGCACTGATATTGTCTAAATTCCTTAAATGCATCTAATCTCCCTGAATTCGTTGCATTATTTTCATGTACTAGGAATTCTCTGGATTATCAGGATTTACGAAGCTCAAGAAATAAACATTATTAAAAAATGCATAGAATTCCAAAAACTCACAAAGTGGTTTTCGTATAGCTAATGCATCTTCGGAAATCAATAAGTCTTTAGGATTACATTTATTTTTTATAACATTATATATGAGTCATTCAGTGGAATGCTGTTTGCATTTTTCTGAGAATCTGCTAAAAGCCAAGTTAGGGCGAAGTCGAATCTTGAGATGAAAACTAGAAAAAAATCTTCAGAAACCCCTAGAATAAATAAGAGAAAAATCTGGCTGTATCACGATGAAAAGATGCCTCAGCAGCTTCCTGGCACCGACCCAAATACAGCGGGAGGAATTGCGGTAGAGCTGCTCCAGTATTTGTATAGGCCAGCTGTTCCACAAGGACATCATGAACCTCTGTGATGTAGCGATGGATCATTTGCCGATCCTGGCACTTCCGCTGATATCATAAGGACTTTTTGTAAAAGCTAGTGTCGAAGCTATGAAACAGTCTTTCGAGAAAATAAGTCAATCCATTGCTCTTTCTTTCATCAGTTGAACCGAAAATTTAGTTCGGTTAACTTTCATTTTGAAATAATAATGAGTAAGAAACGCAACTATTATTTTGTTTCCTAATAGGATAAATGTATAATTCTATACAAAATAATACTTTGATAAAAAAATAGAGCTATTCTATATCAAATAATTTAAAGGACTCCATCTATTGTTAGTAATGGTGATTAAAAACTACAATTGTAATTGAGTTAATAAAAAATGACAAAATTTTCCAGATGACTTAACATGGAACTGTGGGGACGGACCAGATAAAGTGATCCCAGAAGAATAGCATTTTGCATCTCTTTCACGATGAACTTAGTCTGACGCTGGCAAGTCAAAATTTTATTAAGTTTGCTAAAAAATGAAGCTTCCATACTTCCAAGGCAGCAAGATGGACTTTTTAGCCTGCTCACCTCAAAAAGAAGAGCATTATAATATTTCGCCCGTTTTTCTTTCCCCTTTACTGTGATATTATCATCATATTCAGATCTTGAAGGACTTTGTATCACTGATAAGTTGAGTGGTAGAGAATGAGAAATTACAGAAGATCTTACACTGATCATTCTCCTCGACGGACTCAAGTTCCCCCCGGGCGTGAGGCAAGACGGGCATTACATCATCACCATTGAAGTGCCGAGGATAGTAATATCACACTTTTAGAGGAGCAATGTGTCTCCCTATGTACTCGTAGCATGCATACTTTAAATATCCACTGAGAACATGTCCAAGCGTTTCTGGCTTGTGCTTGCACGCTTGGCAGTTGGTATCGCCAACGGGTACATCTGCTGTGCACTAGCAGTAAACTAAGGTATCCATAATGCCGGATTGGCAGACAAAAAGAAATCCCTTAGTCTCCGATCTCAATCCAGCAGATTTGAGAAACATGTTGGAGAGACCTATCGGTAGCTCTTCCCTGCGTATAATGCCGTAAAATTTACAATGAAGGGGCTTGTTAGCATGTTCTCTTAGCAGAAGCGCAAGGTCTGCTTCCAGCGCACGAGTTTTGACCACCAAAGGTGTTAATGATGCTAGGCCATGTGTAGTGTCGCTGGAATCAAACGGAATACCAAAATACTCAGCGGCCCTATCCGCAGCGCGGTATAGAAACACCCGACGGATTTCTAGCGAACTCGAGAGAATAAATAAAATGAAATCAAGTATCAGGGAACCTTTGGGGGTTTCAGACATTGAAGGATTCTTACAATATATAAAGATAATCTAGCCTACTTTAAAGGAAATTATATGATTTAATGTGATTCTTAGGGATTTCTAAGGGATTTAAGATATTTTAAGGAATCTAACCAGTTTTAAGGAATTTCAGCGGATTTCCAAATATATAATAATATTTCAAGGCCAAGCAAATTAAGTTTCAAGATGCTTTCAGAGATTGCAGAAATTCTAAAGAAACTTATAAGATTGAGGTATTCTAACGGATTTCTAGAGAAATCGAGTGAAAAAAGCGAATAGAATTAAATTTCAGGGATCTTACCATATTTGAGGGAATTCAAGCTTGGTCTAAAATGAAATAGATTTCAACAGAACTTGAGGGAATAAATTAAATTAAATTTCAAGGGTCCTTCAGCGTTTTAAGAAATTTCAAGGGATCTAACGAAATGTAGGGATTCCAGCGGATTTTGAAAGATTTATTAAGATTTTAAGGGATTCCGACGGATTTCAAAAGAACTCGAGGGAATAAATGCAATTTCAAGAGACTTTTTTGATTTTCGAAGATTTCAAGGATTAGAAAAAAAAAATGGAATCACAATGGGGTTCTAGAGAACTACCATAAAAGAGCTGGTAAGATTTAGAGACAATTCTATGGATTCTAAGGGATATAAAAAGCTTCGACAGTTTTTCGGAAATTTTCAGAGTAACCTCAGCCACAGATTCAAATTGCTGTGAAAATATCTCAAGGGATCCGTATTTTCTTTGTTAAATATCAAACGATTTCAAAGGAATTTACGAGAATTGAGGGAAATCTATGTTTTAAACATCCCTAACGGATGAAAAACTTTCATTTTTGAAAAGTTATGAATTTTGTGCAAAATTTGTATATTTTGGTAGCTTAATTCAACTACTTTAAATTAATCCCAGCACCCTAGATAAATCCACTTCTAATACGTTATAAACCACTTGTAATCCGAAGCAACCCTATTCAAATCTAAAGTAATTTTAATCTAAAATTTAACTGCTTTGTTATGTCTGTAAAAGATTCTACCTCACAAATTTTGCAAGATTCAAGCTCAATATTAGAACTCACCAATCAATATTTCTTTGTGCAGAATTAAGTTCACAGAGCAATGGACACCCTCGTAATAATAAAAATAAAGAAGTTGGAGTGAATAGACCAGAAAATTCTTAACCTACATTCCTTCAGGAATACATGCAAGCTAACTTAAATAATCAGCAAGCAGAACTAGCCGCAGGATACCCTGCCGGCATTATTTCTTCTCGGCGCGAAGTTGCTCAACGCGAAGCTGCTCAGCACGACTCAGCAGGAAGACGATCGCCAGAGAAGCGTGAAGCTTCAAAAAAAGCAACAAAACACTTTATCCAAGCTAACCAAATCTAAATATACCCAATCAGCACCAGTGGATTTGAAGGAATTCATTACATTTATGAAATTCCCTGAATTCAATGAATTCAAGGTCTTCTCCGAATCAAAAGAATTCAAGAAACTCAAGGAATTCACGGAATAAAAAAATTCAAGAAGTTAATGGAGCTCAAGAAATTCAAGGAATTAATAGAATTGAAGGAATTCAAGAAATTCGTAGAATTCATGGTATTGATGGGATTCAAGGAATTTATGGAATTCAGGGAATTCACGATATTTCCTGTAATCACGGAATTCACAGTATTCACGGAACTTAAGGAATTCAAGAAATTTATGTAATTTGTGGAATTCAAGGATTTCTCGGAATCAAAAGAATGAACGAAATGCAAGGAATTCACGGAATCCATAAAATCAAGGAATTCCAGATGTTAACGGAATTTATGGAATTTAAGGAATTCAGGAATTTCGTGAATTCCTTGAATTCCTGAAATTCTGTGAATTTCATGAATTCCACGAATTCAATGAATTTCATCAAGTCTGCGCAGGCTGCATTACTTAAATTCCCAAAATTCTTTAGATTCCGTGAGTTCCATGAATCTGGTAAAATCTGTGGATCTCGAAATTCCACGAATTTCATGAATTCCGCAAATTTCATCACTTTCGTGAATTTAATTAATTCTGTGAATTTCATAAACTCAGTAAATTTAAACAATTCCATGAATTCCATGAATTTCCGTTGAATTTCATAAATTAATTAAATCCCGTATATCCCGAAAATTGTTTGGATTCCGTTAATTCCTTGAATTCAATATTCAAATTCATTTAAATCAAACAAAATCTGCAATTAATTTAACACAAAAAATGTTTAACTTGGAAAAGAGTTCATTAAATCAAGGAATTTATCGAATTAATCGAATTGAAGGAATTCATGGAATTCATGAAATTCGTGGTATTCATGAAATTCGTGGTATTCAGAGAATTCGCGGAATTAATGAAATTTACGGAATTTACGATATTTACGAAATTCAATAAGATTAAAGAAATTAACTGAATAAATGGAATTAAAGGAAATCACTAAATTTGTGGAATTCTCGGATTTATACGATTAAATAAATTCAAGAAATTTATAAGATTAAAGGAAGACATAAAATTAAAGAAATGCACTGAATTTATGGGATTTCCGTAATTAATGGAATATGCAGGATCAACGGAATTGACTGTAATTACGGAATTGCCAGAATTCAAGCCATTTCTAGAATTCGCGGACTTTGTGCAACTCATGGAATTCGTGGAATTCATGGAATTCTTGGAATTCGTGGAATTCATGGAATTCATGGAATTCATGGAATTCATGGAATTCATGGAATTCATGGAATTAATGGAATTAATGGAATTCGTGGAACTCGTGGAATTCAAGGAATTAGCAGAATTGACTGTCATCGCGTAATTGTCAGAATTCAAGGAATTTACGAAATTCTTGGGATTCACGGAATTGTAGAATTCACGCAATTTCTAGAATTCACGGAATTTGTGAAATTCATGGAATTCGTGGAATTCAAGTAATTAACGGAATTGAAAGATCACATGGAATTGGCGGAATTCTTGAGATTCACGGAATTTCTGGAATTCAAGGAATTAACCAAATTCGCGGAAGTCTATGAGTTTCATGCATTCCGTGATTTTATTAAATTTCATAAATTCATCGAATTTCGTGAAATTCGTAAATTCCACGAATTACTTGAATTTCATAAATTCCTTAAATTGCACGAATTACTTGAATTTCATAAATTCGTTAAATTCCGTAAATTGTTTAAATATCGTAGATTCCTCAAATCCCGTAACTTCGACAAATCTTGCGAATTCTTCAAATTTTGAGATTTCCATGAATAACATAAATTTCGTTAATGCCATCAATTTCGTGAATTCAGTGTATTCCACTTATTCCATGAATTACGTAAATTCTATTATTTCAGTGAAAGAAATGAATTCTGCGAATTTCATGGATTCCATAAATACTGTGAACTCCACAAATTTCGAAGAGTTAAGGAATTTAATTAATTTTTTGCATTTCCTAATTCCTTGAGTTCCGTACATTCCACTAATTCCGTGAATTCTTTGGACTAAATTTTTTTTTAATGAATTGCGTAAGTTACGCGAACTTTATGAATTTCTTGAATTCCGTTAATTCCATTAAATCTTTGAATTTTTTAAATTTTGTTAATTCCGTACGTTCTTTGAGATCCGTCAATTCAGTGAAGTCAATGCATTGCGTAAGTTCCGCGAATGTCATGAAATCCTTTAACCAAAGAAATTGATTTTAAGCTAAAATATGAATGTTGCACATAAAAATTATTTCTTAACAAAGTAGTTGAAGCAAAATATTTAAAATAAAAGTTAGATCCTCAAATAAAAGGAAGATTAATTTTCAAAAAAAAAAAAAAAAAGCATTTTTTTCAAGAAGTATGGAATTTCTTGTAAAAGAGATGAATTTTTAAATGAAACATAAAAAACAATTTAATTTTAATCCGAAAAGACTATTTTAACATTTCAACATCAATACATACGTTTTCAAAAGGAAGAAGTAAATCTTCTGCGAAAATTATACTTTAATTTTTAATCCAAGCGTACGGCGTTTCAACGAAACTGTTCATATGTTAGTTCAATTTTCAAACTTAAAACCAAAAAAGGTTATGAAAGGTATGAAAATAATTGAATTTTTACCATTAAAGGACGATTTTTTAACACAAAACTTGAATTTTTAACCGAAATGTATTTCTTTTTAACAAAGGTAAAAGTGATGAATTTGTAAACAAATATTTAAATTTAAAACTAAAAAGTTTATATTGTGAAGTAAGCTACTGCATGAAATATAAATAAAAGGTAAACAAATCAATAACAAGAATATTATGCAAGGTTTACCTCCAAACTTCATTTTGAATTCTACCTAATTTCCCACTAACCAATTTTTCATTTTTACTGACCATATTAATATTTAAAGATCAAAATCGTAAACTTGTTACATTTTTACCCTGGAATATTTTATAAAGGAAATAAAATAATTTTTATATAATGATTGAAAAAATTTCAAATTTATTTTACTAGCCAGTTTAAAGTTACACGAATTCTCTGAATTTTACGAGATTTTTGTTTTTTAAATTACTGACTTTTCCCTAACCAATAACGTTCCCTGACAGTTCCGTCTCGGCCTCGGTCGTGGTCGCATGTGTTGGCTAGTGCGCTCTGTGCTAACATTAAACGCGCGTGCCGTTTCTCTTGTGATTACTGCAATTCGCAAATTCGAGTGCCCGTGAAAATCTCTGGAAGAGTGTATCTTAGTGCACTCTATAAGTCATCGATACCCAAATTAGGGATAAAACCCAACGTCAACCCACCTCTACAGTCTCGAACCAAAAAGATTCAGTGAAGTACTCGAACTGCTATGCAGCCGCAACTGAACGAGATTTATTCCCCAAAAAGGACCAAGCAATCGTTATTAAATCGAAACAGGAAATTCCTTTAAAAGAGTACGCTAATGAAATAGGAAAACTGGTTGGACCAACAAATATTAGATTTGCATGAAAAATTTCCAATGTTCGAGTATGTATGTTCCTGGCCACTAAACAACTAGCTGATGAGCTCACGGGTAAGCACGCTCTTGTCAACGTTGGGGGATACTCTTTAGAGGTTCGACCTTTGATTACCAAACACAAGAAGCTAATACTATCAAATGTCTGCCCTGTTATCACGCACACTGTTATAATAACTGCGCTTCAAGATATTAGAATAACAATAACCTCCCAATTATCCTTTGTAAGAGCTGGTTTATCTGCGGCTGGTTTCGCCCATATACTTAGTTTCCGAAGGCAGGTATACATACACCCTGATAGTGTCTCGAATATTCCAGATTCCCTGCAAGTTAACTACGATGGCACCTCTTATCGTATATACCTATCAACTGATAATTTAACATGCTTCATGTGTAAGCAAGCAGGGCATACTGCTAAAAATTGCAAAAATGTCTCGGACGAGGCATCTGCCAAAATAACTGCTATCAACCCTACTCGAACACCAGCACCACTCACTGATTCCCATAATGCCCCTCACCATCATGACACAATAGCGAGCAATCAGTCAGAAGCTTTCCCAGAGCTTACTTCAACACCATCAAATACAGGAAGTAAACGTTCTGCTCTCTCTTATACTAGCTCTTCTACAATGTCGGATAAACTGGTTATTCAGGAACATACAGTAGATAAAAACAAAAACCCTTCCAAAAAAGAGGAGAACGATTGCAAACTTGCTAAACAACCTAAATCAAAAAAACTAAAGAAAAATAAAAACACCCCAGCTGAGGATGAAAAGAGCACTGATAGTTTATTAGAACCAATTAGATCAAGGCTTGAACAATCTCCTTCAAAATATCCCCTCAATTACATATAGAACAAAAGCTTCTTCGACAAGGCTACGGGAGCTTCTAATCATGTCACTATTGCAAAAGAATACACTGATGACATTCAGTCTCTTATCTTCATGATGAGAGAATTATATCCCAATCTAACATACCTCGGGTCTTCTTCTGAAAATGATTCTCCATCAATGTCGGAAGAGAACGATACTTAACACTTTCTTTTCTTAAACCTAATAAATGACTGGAAATTATTCAATGGAATCAAAACGGCGTTTACCCTCGCCGCGAAAACTGTCAGCTACTTATCAAAGACTTCAACTCTTCCATAATTTGTTTACAAGAAAGAAATTTCAAAGATTCTTTTTGCGCAAACCTTAGCGGATACAACTCTGTTTTTAAAAACCGTTTACACAGTAATTCTGCTAGTGGAGGCGTTGCAATCTACCTCAATAAAGGCTTGCATCATAAGGTAATATCTCTCGACACCAACTTGGAAGCTGTAGCTGTATCAGTTATACTTCTAATGAACTATGTGTATGTAATTTTTACGTACTAAATCGATATGAATTTAATCTTCTTGAGCTTAGGAATCTCATAAATCAACTTCCAGAACCCATACATCTTATTAGATGATTTTAATAGCCACAACCAACTTTGGGTATCAAATCATGCCGACTCAAGAGGCAAGAAAATTGAGATACTCTTGAATAATCCTGAAATCATTCTTCTGAACCATGTTCAACCTACTCATTTCAATATTTCTAACGCCTTCTTTAGTTCGATAGAACTGTCCTTTTGTAGTGCAATTATAGCTCACAAGCTAAATTCGAAAGCTTTGGAGGACCTTTATGATAGTGATTACTTCCCTATGAAACTGGAACTACAAAACCCTAATTCTATTCTATATAATTATACTCCAAGATGGAAATCAGTTAAAAATTCCTTCGGCTGAAAATAAAGACGATATTGACAATATTGTTACTGAATTAGTGGCCGCTATCACTGAAGCTGCTGATCTATCTGTCCCGAAAACGTCTTGTGAATCTTTCAAAAAACTAGTACCTTGGTGGAACGCTGAAGTTGACGAAGCTAATTAACTGAAAAAACATGCTTACAACGTATATAAGAAGCACAAAACTACTGAAAATAAGATTAAACTGAAAAAGTTACGAGTCATCTCAAGAAAGTTGAATAAACTGAGCAGTAGAAATTCGTAAGTTACCTTCAATTCTTCGCTAAAATATAATAATCCAAGTTCCTTGGCTTGGAAGAGAATAAACGCTATCGAAAGAAGTTCAATCACTATGCGTAAAACAGCCCTAGAAAAAATGAATGGTTCGATTTCGTCTGACTCTGCTGAAATTGCTGTCGAGCTGGCCGACAATTACGCATCTAATTCCAGCAACGCAAACTATGACCAAAACTTTCTCACCGTCAAACCTGAAAATGGAGATTTCACTGTCCCAAGATTTGGAGAAAACAAAAATGTAGTCATAAATAAGTCTCTTCTATTGAGCGAACTCACTTTAGCACTCAAGCAGTCAAAAAACACTAGTCCAGTACCTGACAAAATACCTAATATTCTTCTCAAAAACCTCTCCCTAAAAGCATTGCAATATCTCCTCGATGTGTATAATTGTATATGTTGTTATAAAGTATTCCCGGTAAGATGGAGAGAATCTCTTATCGTTCCAATCCATAAACCAGGAAAGAACCAATTAAAAGCTAGTAGCTATCGACCTATAGCCCTAACTTGTAATATGTGTAAGCTTATGGAGAAAATTATCAAAAAACGACTTAGATGGTTTTTAGAAAACAACAGTTTTTTTGATATCTACCAGAGTGCTTTTAGACAGCACTGATCTACTCTTGACTCTTTATTAAACCTCGAAACAAGTATACGTGATGCATTTGTTAATGACCAACACCTTCTGGAAGTTTCACTAGACATTGAAAAATGTTATGAAATAGTTTGGAGAAATAGAATACTACATGTACTACTCCATAATGATGTTGATGGCTCAATGCTAATCTTCATAAAGGACTTCCTTCTGGAAAGATTCATCCAAGTGCGATTGAATGATCAGTTATCCAAAAGAATAAAATTTGAAAATGGAGTACCCCAGGGATCTGTCCTCAGTGTTACTCTCTTTTTAATTACCTTCAATGACGTCACAAAATGTATTCCTCAACCAATTAAAAAAATGCCTTCGCTGATGATCTCACATTCTATTGTAGTGGAAAAGATCTCCCTATTACACAAGAATTAATGCAGAGCTGTCTCAAGAATCTTTAACAGTGGGCTGGAAAAACTGGTTTTAAATTTTCCAAAACCAAAACTCAGTGGATCTTATTTTGTAGAAATAAATCCTATGATTTTTTCTCAAGTTCAGTAAACAGCATCCTCTCTGAAGCAGGTAAACCCCCACTGGGTTGAAGCTACTACCATGAAGCTACTGCGATAGCTTCTACTTCCTCAAATCCCGCGTACAATAATCTCTTTCTTGCAAACTACGAGAACGTCTCTAATAAATATATCAGAGCTCCGGAGCCTCTATACATCCGAATCAACACTTAACTCCAAGAAATGAACTTTGAACTTCCAGTGATTGCTTGCAGAAGATTCCACACTTTTCCCTACTGAAAATTTCCAGTACCAACCGTCATTACTGATCTCCGTGAATTCCCTAAAAACAAAACCGACCCTGAAAAGTACAAAAACGCTTTAACTGAGATCCTCAACTCCTTTCAAAATCACACTCAAATATATACTGATGGATCTAAATCAAACTTCGGATGTGGTTGCTCGGTTGTCACACCAGATGAAAAATTCCAATATAAATTACCTGAGTTTTATAGTATATTCGGATGCGAGACTTATGCTCTGTTTCAGGCCGTGAAATTTATAGAAAAAAGTAATGATTCCCACTTTGTCATTCTCAGTGATTCCTTGTCTCCTATTGAGGCAAATATTAAAACGAGTAACTTTGACCACATTAACCAGGAATTACAAGAGACCTTTTACAACCTAAAAAATCGAGGAAAAGAAATTATTCTGATTTGGATCCCATCTCATATAGTCATTGAAGGAAATGACAAAGCTGACTCTCTAGCTCAATCTGCCTGTCTACTTCTTGAGTCTGAAGTTTCTGTGCCTGTATACTACAAGGATGTTAAAAAATGGATCTCTAATGCTATCGACACCTTATGGAATGAACAATGGAAAAACAGTATAAACACCAAACTGCACTTGATTAAAAAAGACATATTTGAAAAAATCAGATCCTTTTAGAAGACCGAAAGGATCAAGTGACCCTTACTCGACTAAGAATTGGCCATACAAAGCTCACACATTCTTACCTAATTACAAAAACTGATCCAGACAAACGTGATACCTGCAAAGTACACCTCACAGTTAAACATATACTAACGGAATGCTCAAATTATAAAATTAAGCGAAATCAACAAAAAATTGAAATCGACCTCAAGCGAATGCTCACTGATCCAGTCATCTTCAACAATGTGCTCAACTTCCTTGATGATATTGGAATCCGTAATTTAATCTAGAGTGTAAATTTGTCAGTGCCTCCTTAAAAGTGTTTAAAGTTGATCTACATTAATGAAAACAATCTGTCATTTAATGTACATGTATAACTAATAGAAGATATTGTGTTAATAACGTAGTCGCTAATGACCATAGTAGTCGATGCGACTCAAAACACCTAATTAATAAAAAACCATTTCCTGACTTTAAACAGGTTTTTAAACAGGTTGTTTAACTGTATGTTAATTTTTTTTTAAATTAATTATTTTTTTATTAATTGTTTTGCTGAGCATTTACATTTTCTGACTGAAAATTAAAATTTTTACACAAAATTGTTTTTTTTCTTCAAGATTTTACAATTTAGATGCAATTTTTTAGTCTGTGGCCAGGAAATCTTTATTTGTTAGAAATGTGTCTTTCTGGGTTCAAAATATTTGTTTTTGGTGAAATCTTATATTTTTTGCTAAAATATTAACAATCACGCTTTTGCATTGTAAAAATTTCAAACTCATTTCCTCTTAAATTATTATTTGTTTATTCTTCTGTATTAATAATAAGCACTATATCAGCGCTAGTATAAACTCGTTAGTTGCATAATAATTATTCATGTAATCCTAAAAAAATATAGCATTAATTTTAAAAGCGTACATAATTGGTAAATTTCCATTAAATTTTTTTCTTCAGCCAGGTGCTATTTGTTTCAAATTGACTTAGACAATCATTCCTTTCGTTTGCTTTATTATTCAGTCTGACACTATATGTTATCTCGCAACTCTCACAAAGCACTTTGGTGTTGACTTTTAATAATGATTACGTCACTAAATTAAAAGTAGACAAAAAGTTAGCAATTTCTGAAAAAACTGAAGCTTTCTAACACTCATATAAAAGAAGATATTTATAAAAAATAAATTGTTTGAAAAAATAATAAATTAAAACAAAAATTTATACAAGCATCTAATTACTTATTTAAAACAGTATTTTATTCGCTAAGAAGAATTCATATTAAAAAAAAATTTAATTTTAAATAGAGCAAAAAGCTCGCAATACCTAATTTTTCACTTATGGGTTTTTCTTGGGACCCCATAAAATAGACTTATGCGGGTAATATTTTTAAAAATTAAACATTCTGAGTAAAATGTACGGACACGTATTTTTCTCTTATGCGTTTAATTCATGGGGCTTTATGATGCTTGCCAAACCGTTAAATACAACTCATTTCATCAGAGAAAAAACTGGTTTATTTTCCCATAATTCGAACAAATTTGGAAACGATATGCATGAAAATTCAACATCAAAAATTAGATTGCATTCATGTAGCGTCACATTAAAATCCGGTAGAAAATTCATCATGACAGTTTTAAATTCATGTTTTTGCTGAAAAAATTGAATTGCTTGAATTGCACTACTTGGATAATAGTTCAACTAATTGTTTCAAAATCATTTTTAGGTTGAAAATTCAGCTCTTTTATTGAAAATTTATCTTTTTGGTTAAATTTTACTTTTTCAACTGAAAATTGATCTATTCTATTTTTGATGGAAAAATCTACGAATTTCAGAGATTTACAAGGTTGTCACCAGATTAACGGATTTCAAAAGATATGATAAGATTTAAAAAGCTTCCAACAAATTTAAACAGAACATTAGGGAATAAAGGAAATTACAAGAGACTTCTTGGGATTTCAGAAATTGGAAAGGACCTAAGAAGATTAACGGATCTTGACGTATTTCTGGAGAATTCTGGGGAATAAATAAAACGACATTTTTAAGGGACTTCCAGAGGTGTCATAATTTTTAAGGATTCTAACTACATTTAAGGAAAACTGGCCTATTTAATAATAAATTATATAATTTCACGGGATTCCAAGGAATTCCTGAGTAGCTTTAAAAAAAAGATAAGATTTTAAGGGCTTCCGAAGAATTTCTAAGAAGCAATAGGGAATTAATTAAATTTTGAAAAAAATTTAACAGACTTCAGCAATTTTATAGAACCTAAAAAGATTAGGTGATTCCAACAGATTTCTAAAGAACCTTGCCTCTTTATTGTACACATGCCATAATTTACGATAATTTTTTGCGCACTAAGATACTTTTATGAAAAACGATGATCTAACTGTTAAAATATAGTCACACTTGTACTGTTATACGATGCGGATCATTTCAGTCTCCGCTTTTTTAACCGTAGCGGTTTTACTTAATTCTTTTGGTAAGTTAAAAATTCAAAAATTGATGAAAGTAGTTTTTGGTTTAAATTAAGCTAATGTGGTATAAAATTTAACCTTCTACTTAAAAAATAAGTTTGTTGTTAACAATTCATGTATCTTGTTAAAAAATCGTCATTTTTGTAGAAAATTTAACTATTTTGAAAATGCAAATGTTTGAATTAATATTTAACTATTGAGCAGAAAATTAACTTTTATTTTTGAAAAGTTATGAATTTTGTGGAAAATTTGTCTGTGTTCGTAACTGAATTCAATTACTTTTTAATTAATCCCATTACTCTAGAGAAATCCACTTTTAATACGTTATAATCCACTTGTAACCCGAAGCAATCCAATTCATATCTTAAGAAATCAAGTTTGGTTCAGAACTTATATTATTTGGTCCGTTTGGTTTGGAAATTCATCTTTTACGGTAGAAAAGTCATTTTTTTTAGATGGAAAAAATAAACCATTTTTGAATTTCTATCTGAAATTTATTTGCTTTCTTATGCCTGTAAAAGATTCTATCTAACAAATTTTTCAAGATTAAAACTCAAGATGAGAACTCACCAATCAATATTTCTTTGTGCAGAATTAAGTTTACAAAGCAATGGCAATCCTCGTAATAATAACAATGAAGAAGTTGGAGAGAATAGACCAGCAAATTCTCAACCTACATCCCTTCAGGAATTCATGCAAGCTAACTTAAATAATCAGCAGGCAGAACTTGCTGCAGGATACCCTGCCGGCACTATTTATTCTTTTCATTTCAATTTGGCTACAAAGATCGAAGCTGCTCGGCGCGAAGTTGCTCGACGCGAAGCTGCTCAGCGCGAATCTGCTCAGAGCGAAATTGCTCAGCGCGAAGCTGCTCAGCGCGAATCCGCTCAGCGCGAAGCTGATCGGCATGAAGCTCGTCAGCACGAAGTTCGGCGGTGGTCAGAGACTCAGCAGGAGGCCAATCGCCAGAGAGGCGTTAAGCGCCAAAGACAGCAACAAAAACGTGATATACACTAACCAAACCTAAATATACCCAATCAGCACCAGTGATGGGCTGCATATGCGACTGAGCCTACCAACAAATAAATAACTCGATAAAAAAATAATACGCAATACCGTTTGTGAATGCAATCCGATTATAGCGATTGAAATGTGAATAAAAATTACATAAAAAACTTTTTTTGCATGTCTATCGACCCTTCCTTCCTCTATTATCATCCAACGAGTTGTTGAACTTCTAAGTGCACACCATTATCTTCCCTGATAATTTAAAATAATTAGTCAATGTGGGAACAATGAGCATCCATTACTCCCCTTCTCATCTCTCTCTTATTTGAAAACTTATATTTCTCCTCATGTCTTTTTTTGGTACGCGAAGAATTCGAGTTCTCTTACAGGTTCTAAAACTCAAAAAAGTTCGTGAACTGTTCAATTTGGGGTTCTCGGACAGGTTCCGGTACCAGAAAATTTCAAATTTTTGAAAGGATCAGCTAAACGAAAATTGCGGGATTCAATTGATTTATCTTGCATAAAACTTAATACTCGAGCCTGCTCGGGGCCCTGGATTTCGAATCCGATATCCAAATTAGAATATTGAAAATAGCGGATCAAAAATGGCAATCCGAAATCACTAAATCTGATTTGCATTCCACAAGAATGATGCTCGTAGTTTTTTGGAGTCGCTTGTATGTAATCCTTTTAATTTTTGTAATTTCCTGAAATGCTTTTAACGCTTTCAGATTATTTCAGATTGGTAAAATTTAATTGGAATCTTTTTTATTCTACATTTTAAATCCTTAAATTTTTCGAAATTCCTTTACCTCGTCTAAGCTTCTGCAAGGCATATAAATTCCTTAAATTCCTTTACATTACTTATTCAAGAAGTTTATGAAAATTCCACGAATTCATTAAAAAAACAGTCGACGGAATTTACGTAATACAATGTATTCATGGAATGCAGAGAATTCACAAAATTAATGGAATTTAAAGAACTCGCAAAATTCGAGTAATTCAGGTAATTCTAGGAATTCACGGAATTGCTGAGATATTGTTCTAGGGGAGGAAGGGGGTGTTTTTATCATAAATTTAATGGTGTTTTGTCTAATTGAAAAATTTCAGTGGATTTGAAAGTTCTAAAGTTTGAAAATGTGTTTATTTCGAAATTGTGATTGGGTATGCAGAAAATAGAACCACCAGAAACTTGCTTAAAGATAAGTGATTGATATCAATTAATCACAATTCGTCGATAAAAAGAAATTTTAAATCTGAAAAATAAAAAAATTGCTGTAATTTTGTTCCGGAAGGCAAGGATTAGAGTTTTTATTATAAATTTAAAGGTTTAGGCGTAAAATAAATAAAAGTATAAAAACATCAACCCAAGACAAGTCTCTCGGTTCCTACCCCCCCCCCCCCCAACCCTTCCTTGATAACTGAAGTTTGAGGGACGGATGTTATGACTACAAGTTCTGCTATATGACAAATGAATGAATAATACAAACAATAAAATAGCCTCGGACAGGACTGGAACTTTAATTGACAAAAGGCATGAATGTGGTAGGGTCGAGTTTCAGGCGGAGAATGGTAGCTGGGTGATTGGGATGATAGGGGGTGAATGATCTCAAGGTAAAAGAATTGTAATAAAGTATGCCCGAAAGGAAATTAGATATTTTATGTATGCCTCAAAAAAAGGGGATGCGAAAGTAGGGACATCAAAAACGGGTTGTTGCAAGGCAGATTTGAAATATGGCCAGGAGTAGATAGTGAAACACATGGTATGCAAGGAGTAGGTCTGATTTTGATTAAAGAGCGAAGCAGCATCTCGGAGATCATGATTTCATATCTCCCAGACTGCTGCGGGTTAGAATGAAAGTAGGACTCAGAGGATTATTTATCATAGCATGCTACGCTCCAGTTGATAGTGATCCCGGAGAAGTAAAAGACGCCTATTGGTACACTTTCAATTACACAATAAACTTTTGTGATCATGGTGAAAGAATAATTCTGCTAGAAGACATGAATGGATGTGTGGGAATTCAAAATCAAGATACAGAAAAGGTACTGAACTGTCAGAAATGTTTGGAATTCTACAACACATTTACAACACTTGTATAACACAAGCTTAAGGTATAATTGCAAACTTCGTATTGGCATTACGAAACTGCAATACATGTATTGTGTTATTCTAATTTTTTAAAATACAAATTAGAAAAAAAATCATAGATAATTCTGTTACTAACTTCTCTGAATTTGGTATTCCTTACAATTCAGATAAAATTCCATCCAATAATATCATTGCAAATATCGAAGAATGTATAAAAAATGTTGACGAAGATAATAAAGAGGCTAATGTTAGAAAAGTAGTTACAGATTTAATTTCAAATCACAAAAAAAAATTTAATAATTTTAATAGAATCTCTGAAAAAGTTAAAAAAGTTCCAAATCACCATAAAGAGATAATATTTGTTAAAGCAGACAAAGGTAATATTTCAGTTGCAGCTAATAGAAATGATTATAACAAAACAGTCGCAAATCTATTGCAAAATGACATCTTATACAAAAAATTTAACACCAGCTTAGTTACAACCATTGAATACAAATGAAATGTAGGAAAATAAAAGGCATATAAATTAGAATGTAGCTTATCGTTTAAAAAATCACGGAAGTGTTGTTGCTAAGGCTTGCCTTTCACAAAGTTCACAAACTTAATCCTGATCACCTATCTACAATTTAGTTAAATTTTTATCCAAAATTTTAAAACCTGCTTCTGGTACAACTCACTCTTTCATTAAAGATAGTTGGGATTTAAAAAAATTAAGAATAGTCATGTACCTAGTACCCAATCATTATTATCTTTAGATTTGGTTTCCGTGTTTAACAATATACCGTTAGATTTACTTTCTGATTGCATAGAAGAAAAATTAGAAGTATATAAAAATTTAACAAAAGCATATAATATTAAAACATCAATAGCTGTTAGAACAGTATTTAATAATGCTGTTTTTCTTTTAAGCAAAACTTTTATAAACAAACATCAGGGTGTCCTATGGGATCTCCCTTATCTCCAGTTGCTTTCAATCTCGTTTTAGAGGATCTAGAAAATATAGCATTATCAAAACTAACTTTTAAACCACTTTTTTTATAAAAGGTACGTGGACATCTTCACTTTAGTTCCCACTAATAAAATCCAAGAATTAATTAATGCACTGTTAATTTATTTAAATTTGCCAACTTCTTTTATATCAGTTTGTATTAGGTATAATTTGCCTGAGCATGACCGAAAGATTAAGGTCGAAATGTCGCATGATGTAACTAAAAAGTTTATATTGAGTAGGAAGTTACTGCAAAAAATTTAAATAAAAGGTAAAGAAATCAGTAGCAAGAATATTATATGAGGGTTACCGCAAAACTTCATTTTTAATTGTACCTAATTGCCCTTTAACCAATTTTTTATTTTTGCTAAACATATTAATAATTAAAGAGTAAAATCATAAACTTCTAAAATTTTTAATCTAGAGTCTTGTATAAACGAAATAAAACTTATTTTAAAATTAAAATTGAAAAAAAATCAAATTTATTCTACTGGATAGTTTAAAATTACATGAATTCTCAGAATTTCACAAGAGTTTTTTTCTTTAAATTTTTTACTATTCTCTAACCAATAAAATCCCCTGTATTTATAAAAAAATTGTAAAAATTCCAAACTCATGGCCCCTTAAATTATTATTTTATTATTCTTGTGTCTTAATAATTGACACTATAACAGCGAAAGTATAAAATTGTTAGTTTCATATTAATTATTCATGAAATCCTAAAATAAAATATTATTATTTTGTAGAAAATGGGGATTGTATCATTAATTTTAAAAGAGTACAGAATTAGTAAATTTCCACAGAATTGTTTTCGTCAGCAAGATGTTATTTGTTTGAAAGTGACTTCGACAATAATTTGTTTTGTTTGTTTTATTATTCAGTCTGAATAATAAAACACAACTCTCATAAAGCACTTTGGTGTTGACTTTTAATAATGATTATCTCACTGAATTAAAAGTAGACAAAAAGTAAGGAATTTCAGAGAAAAACTACAGCTTGCTAGCACTAATATAGAAGAAGATTGATATGAGAAACTACAATTTGTTCAAACAATTATGTTTGCTAAATTGCATTAATTGTCATATCAAAAACAAGTAAAAAAATTGGAGAAAAACCGGAACTCTTCATTTTTATTCAAAGATAAAATTGTTGAATAAAATAATAAATTACATAAAAATGTATACAAATATTTAATTACTTATTTAAAGTAATATTTTGTTCACTAAGAACAATTCGTATTTAAAAAACAGTAAAAAATCATAAATAGAGCCAAAAACTGGCAAAATCCAATTTTTCACTAATGGGGTTTTCTTGGGACCCCATAAAGTAGACATATGCGGGTAATATTTTCAAGAATTTACGATTCTGAATAGAATGTACATACTTTTTTTTCTTGTATGTTAAATTTATAAGGCTACATGGGGCTTTTCAAACCTTTAAATGCAAGTCATTTCATCAAAGAAAAAAATTTAGTTTATTTTTCCATAATTCGAGAAAATTTGGAAACGATATTCATGAAAATTCAACAACAAAACTGGGATTGCATTCATGCACCACCACACTAAAATCCGGTAGAAACATTATTCATTACAGTTTCAAATTCTTGTTTTTGGTGGGAAAACTGAATTGCTGCTTATAAATTGAACAATTTTCTAAACTTTTTTTTTAATGTAGCAAATATGCAGAAATTCATTTTTGTTAAAAATCATTTGTTTATTAAACTACTTGGATAATAATTTCACTAATTGTTTTAAAATCATTCTATTCTTGATAGAAAATTCTAGGAATTTAGGAGGTTTCAAGGAATCTATTCAGATTTAAGGGATTTCGCAGGATTCCTACCGCGCTTTAGGGAGTATATCAATTTTTAGGGGACTTCTAGGTTTTTTTTTAGGTCTTCCGACGAATTTCTAGTGAGCAATAGGGAATTAATTAAATTTTGAAAAAATTTCAAACATTTCAGAAACTTTAAAGGACCTAAAAATATTAGGGGATTTCAACATATTTCTAAAGAACCTTGCCTCTTTATTGTACACATGTCATAAATTACGATAATTTTTTTGCGCACTTAGATACTTTCATGAAAAACAATGATCTCTCTCTTGGAGAACAGTCACACTATTGCTGTTATACAATGCGGATCATTAATGTCACCGTTTTTCTGACCGTAGTGGTGTTACTTAATTCTTTTCGTAAGTTTGATGTTTGGATAAAAATTCAACCATTGGGCAGAAAATTAACTTTTATTTTTGAAAAGTTATCAACTTGTTGAAAAACTTGTTTTTGTTGGTAGCTTAGTTCAATTAATTTAAATTAATCCCAGTACTCAAAAGAAATCCACTTGTAATACCTTATAATCTACTTGCAATCCTACGTGATCCAATTCATACCTAAAAAAATCAAGTTTGATTCAGAAATTTAAATATTTTGTGGAAAAGTCCTTTTGATTTGGATATTCATCTTTGACGGTAAAAAAGTGATTTTATTTTGGTTGTAATAAATAAACAAGTTATGAATTTTCATCTGAAATTTAATTGCTTTATTATGTCTAAAAAATTCTAACTTACAAATTTTGCAAGATTAAAACTCAAGATTAGAACTCAGCAATCAATATTTCTTTGTGCAGAATTAAGTTTACAGAGCAATGAGCATCCTCGTAATAATAACAATAAAGAAGTTGGAGCGAATCGAACGGCAAATTTTCAACGTACATCCCTCCAGGAATACATGCAAGCTAACTTAAACAATCAGCAGGCAGAACTTGATGCAGGATACCCTGCCGGCACTATTTCTGCTATTCAGTTCAATTTGGCTACACAGATCGAGGCTGCTCGGCGCGAAGTTTCTCGAAGCCAAGGTATTCAGCGCGAATTTGCTCAGCGCGAAGCTGTTCGGAACGAAATTGCTCGACGCGAAGCTGCTCAGAGTGAATCTGCTCAGAGCGAAATCGCTCGGCGCGAAGCTGCTCTGCGCGAAGCTGTTCGGAGCGAAATTGCTCTAAGCGAAGCTGTTCAGCGTGAAGCTGCTCTGCGCGAAGCTACTCTGCGCGAAGCTGCTCTGCGCGAAGCTGCTCTGCGCGAAGTTGCTAGACGCGAAGCGATTCAGCGCGAAGTTTCTCGGAGCGAAATCGCTCGACGCGAAGCTGCTCAGCGCGAATTTTCTGTGATGGAAGCTGATCGGCATGAAGCTCGTCAGCGCGAAGTTCTGCGGCGCTCAGCGATTCAGCAGGAAGCCTATCGCCAGAGAGCCGCTAAGCGCCAGAGACGTGATCCACGCTAACCAAATCTAAATATACTGAATCATCCCCAGTGATGGGCTGCATTTGCGACTGAGCCCACCAACAAATAAATAACTCAATAAAAAAATAATACGCAATACCGTTTGTGAAAAGAATCCGAATATAGTGATTTGAATGTGAATAAAAATTACATTAAAAACTTTTCTTACATTTCGAACCGACCCTTTATCTCCCTATTATCACCTATCCAGTTGTTCCTCTTCCCTGTGCCCACCCTTATCTTTTCTGATAATTTAAAAATAATTAGTCAAAGTGGGCGTAATGAGCATCCATTACTCCCCTTCTCATCTGCCTCTTATTTTAAAAGCCATATTTCTTCTAATGTTTTTTTTTTTGTACGCGACAACTTCGAGTTTTCTTACAGGTTCTAGTACTCAAAAAAGTTCGTAAACTATTCAATGTGGGGTTCTCGGACAGGTTCTGCTACCTAAAAATTCCAGTTTTTGAAAGGATCAGCTAAACGAAAATTCCGGAATATAATTGACTTATCTTGCATAAAACTAATACTCGAGCGTGTTTAGGGCCTTTGATTTTGAATCCAATATCAAAATTATAGTCCTTTGTATGTAATCCTTTCAATTTTTGAAAACTGCTAGAATGCTTTTAACGCTTTCCGATTATTTCATATTTTTAAAATTAAATTGGAATCTTTCTTATTTTACATTTTAAATCCTTATATTTTTCGAAATTCCTTTACCTCTTCTAATTTCATGAAATTCATCTGAATTCCTTGAATACCTTTGTATTACTAAATCAAGAACTTTATGAAAATTCAACGAATTCATAGAAAAAAAAACAGTTTACTGAATTCACGCAATACAATGTCATCGTGAGGATTAATAAAACGCTGCTGAAGGCTGATGAAGACGACTTTCTCGGTTCCTATTCTACGGGGGGTGAAATAGGAATCGAGAGAGTCGGGGGGCCCCCATCCCTTTCTTATTACCTGAAGTTTGACGGGACAAACGTTATAAGTAAAATTTCCACCATATGATGGATTGCTATTTAACTTGGACATGATATCGTAATGAATCATATGGTAGGTAAGGAGTAGGTCTGATTTTGAATGATAGAGCGAAGCAGCATCTCGGAGATCATGATTCGCATCTCCCAGGTTGCTGTGGGCTAGAATGAAAGTAGGAATCAGATGATTATTTATCATAGCGTTCTACGCGCCAGTTGATAGTGTTCCCAGAGAAGTAAAAAGCGCACACTGGGACAGTTTAAATGACACAATAAATATTTGCGATCATGGTGAATAAATAATTCTGCCAGGAGACTTGAATGGATGGGTGGGCATTCAAAATCAGAATGCAGAAAGAGTACTAAATTGTTTAAAATGTTTAGAGGAGGAATTTATGGGATTTTAGGAATTTATGGAGTACAAGGAATTCATGGGATTTAAGGAATGCATGGAATTCAGGGAATTCATGGAATTCATTATATTCACGAAGTCCAATAAATTTATGGAATTCACGAAATCCATGGAATTTAAAGAATTAACGAAACTGACTGTAAATACGAAATTCACAGTGTTAACGGAATTGAAGAAATTCATTACATTATTGAGATTCTCGAAATTCAATGAATTGAAGGTCTTCTTCGAATCAAAAGAATTCACGAGATTTAAGGAATTCACGAATTCCAAAAAATTCACGAAATTCAAGAAGTTAATTGAATTCAAGGAATTCAGTTGAGGTATTTTCAGTTACTGTGACTGAAAATTACAAGAGGTTAAGAAAACTTTTCGGTTCATTAATTTTAATATAAATATAAACTTTATTTTGAATTCTACCTAATTTCTCACTAACCAATTTTTCATTTTCCCTAGCCATATTAATAGTCAAAGAGCAAAATCGTGCACTTCTAACATTTTTAACCTAGGGTTATTTTTGTGCTTTAAGTTCCTAATTTTTCCCTGACTAAATTGGTCTATTTACTTCAAGATTTTACAATTTAGATGCCATTTCTTTATTCTGTGGCCGAAAAATCTTTATTTGTTAAAAATGTGTCTTTCTGGGTTCAAAATTAATTTGTTTTGTGAAATTAGATATTTTTTTGTTTAAATATTAACTATTACGCTTTTGCATTGTAAACATTTCAAACTCATTGCCTCTTAAACTATTATGTTTTCATTCTTGTATATTATTAATTGTAAATATAACAGCGTGAGTATAAAATTGTTAGTTTCAAATTAATTATTCATGAAATCCTAACCAAATATATTACTATCTTGTAAAATATGGAGATTGGATCATTAATTTTAAAAGCGTACATATTTAGTAAATTCCCACTGAATTTTTTCCTTTAGCCAGGTGTTATTTGTTTCAAATTGACTTTGACAATCATTTCTTTTGTTTGCTTTATTACTCAGTCTGACACTATCTTATGTCGCAACTCTCATAAAGCATTTTGGTGTTGACTTGAAATAATGATTGCCTCACTAAATTAAAAGTAGAAAAAAGTTAGGATTTTCAGAAAAACACTACAGCTCTCCAGCACTAATATAGATAAAGATAGTTATAAAAACAGTAATTTGTTTAAACAATTATGTTTGCTAAATTGCATTAATTGTCATATCGCTCTAAATAATGAATACGGCCAAAAGTTTCTGAAAAAGCCGCAACTTCATGACTTTGTTCAAAGAGAATTATGTATAGAATAATAATAAATTGTTTAAAATATTATTTGTTGACATAAACTGATCATTATCTCAATTTAATTGACACTTAATTAAAATTATGCTGACTCTTAATTTTTATTTTAAGATAAAATTGTTGCGAGAAATAATAAATTGAATCAAAAATTTATGCAAAAATCTAATAACTTATTGAAAGTAATATCTTTTCATTAAGAACAATTCGTATATAAAAAAAGGCAACCAAAATCATAAACAGAGCCAAAAATCGGACTTCATGGGGCTTATCAAACCTTTAAATACAATTCATTTTATTAAAGAAAAAAAGCAGTTCAAATTCATCAACAAAAATTTGATTGCATTCATGTATCAGCAAACTAAATTTCGGTAGGAAATTAATCATCACTGTTTCAAATTCATGTTTTTGGGGGAAAACTGAATTGTGGGGTTATAATTAGAACAATTTTCCAACGAAATTTTTTTTTTAATTTAGGAATTTTAGCAGTAATTCATTTTTGTTAAAAATCAATTTTTTTTAATTGAACTACTTGGATAATAGTTCAACTAATTGTTTCAAAATCATTTTTAGGTTGAAAATTCAGCACTTTTATTGAAAATTTATCTTTTTGGTTGCGTATTCAATTATTTTGTAGAACATTCGTTTATCTTTTTTTTTTGTTACAAATTACTTTTCCAACTGCAAACTGAACTATTCTATTTTTAATGGAAAGTTCTAGGAATTTCAGAGATTTAAAAGAATGTCACCAGATTAACGGATTCTGGAGGATTCCTACCGAACTTTAGGAAATAAATGAATTTTCAGGGGACTTCTAGAAATAGGAGAGGGTTCAAGGAATCTTATTAAATTTAAGGATACATGCATATTTCAAAAGATATGATAAAATTAAAAAAGCTTCCAACAAATTTATACAGAACATTAGGAAATAAAGGACATTTCAAGAGACTTCTTGTGATTTCAGAAACTGTAAAGGACCTAACAAGATTAAGGGATCTCGACGGATTTCTAGAGAACTCTAGGGAATATATGAATTGAAATTTCGAGGGACTTCCAGAGGTTTCAGACATTTTAAGGGTTTTAACTAGATTAAGAGAAAACTGGCCTATTTACAAATAAATTATATTATTTCACAGGATTTCAAGGGATTCCTAAGGAAATTTAGTAAATAAATTAAATTTAAAGGAAGTTCTTGGGATTGCAGATATTGCAAGGAATCTAACCAGATTTAGCGGATTTCAGCTCATTAAAAATAATGATAAGATATCAAGGGCTTCGAACGAATTTCTAGGAAGCAAAAGGTAATTAATTGAATTTTGAAGAAACTTAAACAGATTTCAGAAATTTTAAAAGAGGTAAAAAGAATAGGGGATTCCAACAGATTTCTAGAGAAATCGAGTGAATAATTAAAATAGAATTAAACTTCAAGTGACTCTCAAGGGTTTTCGACATTTCAACGGATCTTGCCATATTTAGGTGAAATCGAGGCTATTCCAAAAGAAATAATAAGATTTCAAGGGATTCTAACGAATTCGTAAAGAAATTTTGGAAATAAATAATATTTCAAGGGACTTCTTGGGATTTCAGATATTGCAAGGAATCTAACCAGTATTAAGGGATTTCAGCGGATTTCCAAAGATATAATAAGATTTCAAGGGCGAAACTTCCAGAGATTTCATTAATTGTAAAGAAACTGACAAGATTGAGGGATTACAACGGATTTCAAGAGAACATGAGAGAATAAATACCAGGGGTGTTAGTTGAAGTTTGCCGGTTTTTTCAATAAATAAAACACTTAATCTTTAAGGGAATCTCAAAAAAATTATATTCAAAGTATTGACCATTGGATTCTACACATTTTGCCAATCTTTCAGGTAAATCATGGATACCATTCCAAAAAAACTTTTTCGCTTTCGAGGCAAACCACTCGACGAGCCATTTTTCAACTTCTTCGAAATTGGTGAAGCGCTGCTCTGCGAGTGATCGAAAAGGTGATAGTCGGACGGGGCGAGGTCTGGAGAGTACGGCGGGTGCGATAATATTTCCCACTTCAATGCTTTTAATGTGTTCTTCCCCACTTTAGCGGTATGAGACGGTGCGTTGTCATGTTGTAGGATAACTTTGCCATGTCTTCGGGCCCATTCCGGCAGTTTTTCGATCAACGCATGATTCAAATTGATAATTTGTTGTCGGTAGCGATCCGTATTCACCAGGTTTTAATAACTCGAAGTTCACCACACCACACTGGTCTCACCAAACAAAGAGCATTGTCCTACGGTCAAAGCAATTTGGCATTGGTGTCAATGGGCCGACCTCACCAGGTGAAAGCCAAGATTTTTTCCGCTTCAGGTTCTCGAAATAAATCCGTTTTTCATCCCCCGTGACAATTCGATACAGTTTTTCGATTTTCCATTTTCCTATCGTTCAATTAGTGTGGTATCCATTTTCCATACTTTTGGATTTTTCCTATGGCTTTTAAATGTTGGCCAATTGATCCTCGGGTCACATTTAGGGCTTGTGCCAATTGTTGTTGCGATTGGGTTGGGTCTTTATCCAATAACGCCTGCAATTCCTCGTCTTCGAACTTTTTCG
>JAAAKG020178004.1:0-17497 GCA_010014905.2 Druon quercuslanigerum | reverse complement strand
AAAATGGAACTGCTTGGTTGGAAATTCATCTATTTTGTTGAAAAATCATCTTTTTCGGTACAAATTGATATTTTTTTTATAAAAACTAATGCTCTTTGTTAAAAATTTATCTATTTAATTGAAAAATATCTCTTTTGGTAAAAATGTCTTTTTTGTGTTTAAAATTCAACTGTTTGGTTGAAAATTCTTCCTTTTTTGGTATGAAATTAATCTTCTTATTTAAAAAATGTACCTATTTTATTGAAAATTGGTCTTTTTTGTTTGAAAATGGAACTGCTTGGTTGGAAATTCATCTATTTTGTTGAAAAATCATCTTTTTCGGTACAAATTGATATTTTTTTAATAAAAACTAATGTTCTTTGTTAAAAATTTATCTATTTAATTGAAAAATATCTCTTTTGGTAAAAATGTCTTTTCTGTGTTTAAAATGCAACTGTTTAATTGAAAATTCTTCCTTTTTTGGTATGAAATTCATCTTCTCATTTGAAAATTCATCTATTTTCTTGAAATTTATCACTTTGGTTAAAAATTTTATCTTTTCTGCTTAAAAATGCATCTGCTTTTTAGGAAAATAATGTATTTTGTTGAAAAATTCATCTTTTTCGCTATAAATTGATCTTTTTGTTTAAAAATGTAACCTTTTTTGATAAAAATACAACAGTTTGGCTGAAAATTTATCTATTTTTGTTGTGAAATTATTATTCTCAATTGAAAATTCACCTATTGTATTGAAATTATTCACTTTTGGTAGAAATGTAATATATATTTATTAAAAATACAACGGCTTGGTTGAAAGTTCATGTATCGTGTTGAAAATTCGTCCTTTTTGGCAGAAAATTGATCATTTTCATTGAAAATTTGTTGTTTTTTTCAATTAATTTTTTTTATGAACTTTATTTCTTTTTGTTGAAATTTTTTTTTTTGTTTAAACGCAACTGTTTTGTTGAATATTAATTTTCATTTGTTAAACATTCACCTATTTTCATATATTTGATGGGTTATATTAAATTTTTATTATGAACTCATATTTTTTGGTGGGAAATTATTTTTTTTTTTTATAAATTCATCTTTTTTATTGTAATTTATCTCTTTTGGTAGTAAATTCATCTTTTTTGTTACAAATACAACTTTTTGGTTGAAAATTCCTCTTTTGTTGGTATAAAATTAATCTTCGTAATTGAAAATTCATCTAATTTATTAAAATTTATTATTTTTAATACAAATTAAATTTTTTTTGTTTGAAAATACATAATTTATTTTCAATTAAAAAGATAAATTGTTAACAAAAAGTATTTTTTTTTTTGATAATTACTTAAATTTTAAGACGATAATATTAATTGTCTTTTAAAAAGAAGCATGATATCACTTTTTTTAGTTGAAAATTGATATTTTTTGTTGAAACCTAATTCTTTTTATTTAAAAAGTCTACTTTCTGGTTAAATATTCGATAATTTTGAATTCATTAAAAAATTCATTTTAAAAATTTTGTTTTGTCAAAATTCTAATGTCCAGTATCATATTTTTGCCCTGGAATTTGTACTTTATGGTTGTAAATTCAACTAATTTATTGAAAATTCATTTTTTTATTTAAAATTCAACTATTTTGTTTAAAAGTCATGTTTTTTTTGGTCGAAAATTTAACTTTGTTGGTTTAAATTCAACTATTTAATTTAAAAGTCAATTTTGTTGGTCGAAACATAATTGAAAATTAAATTAATTGAAAAGTCTTATTTTATTTGGAAAGTCTACTATTATATTTTTGCTTTAAAATTCATCTCTGTTGTTTAAAAATTCGACTATCTTTTTGAAAATTTAATTATTTTGTTAAAAATATAACTATTTCATTAAATAAATATATTTTTAGCCCGAAAATTCAAGTGCTTTGTCGAACATTTTTAATCTTTGTAAGAGATTTTAATATTTTAATGGGTTTCAAAGAATTTATTCAAAAGAAAGAAGGGATTTTGTAGAGTTTCTCATTAATTTAGCCTTAATTCTGTTGAATTCTTCTAAATCTACTCAATTCTACCCAGTTCCATGTATTTTTTTTTATATTTTTTAATTGTTTTCAATTCACTTGATTGCTTTTTAAATTTATCTTGATTTTTTATGTATTTCATCTCATGCTTCTTATTTTCTTTAAACGTCTCTAAATTTACTCGAATTTTCTTGTAACCAATGTAATTTTTCTAAACTGGATTTTAAATTCACCTTGAATTTTTATGAATTTAATCGAATTCTTCTCATTCGGCTTCATTTTTTCTAAATTCATTTAAATTTTACGGAAATGAATGGAACTTTTTTTATTTACAATTTTGTTTCCAAATCATTTAAATTCTTTTAAATTAAACTTGAATTGTTTTGAAGTCTTAACCTGATACAGTTAGTAAATGTTCGAAAAACTAATTTTAAAGTTAGTTTTATTATTATGTTTAAAAATTGATTTTTTTGGTTGAAAATTAGTTTTTTCTTATTTAGAATTAACGTTTTTTCAAGGAAAATGTAACTGTTCCATTTTTTGTCGAAAATTGATCTGTTTTGATAAAAATGTAGTTTTCTTTGTTGAAAATAACACTATTTCGTTAAAAATTTACTGAAAATGTAATTAATCTATTTTTAGTTAATATTTAATCGGTTTTAGGCGAAAATTAAATGATTTGTTGAGAATACTTCTTTTTTGGTAGAAAAGTTAGTTATAAACTTCATCTTTTGGGTTAAAAAATAATTTCTGTGGTTGAAAATTTAACTATTTTGTTGAAAATTCTGTTTTTTTTTTGGTCAGAAATTTATTTTACGAGCTGAAAATTTAGGTCTTCTATTTTTTGTAGAAAATTTATCGTTTTAGTTGAAAATTTGCTTTAATTATTCAATTTTTTGTGGAAAATTCATCTCTTTGATAGAAATGTAAACTTTTTCGTTAAAAAATGTTCTGTTTTGTAGAAAATTTAACAATTCTATTTTTTGTGTAAGAATTCATTCCTTGGATTAAAAAAATATTTAGTTAAAAATTCTTTGTTGTTTTTTTTTAAGAAACTTTATCTTTTGGTTTGAAAACTCTACTATTTGGTCAAAAATTCTTATTTAGTTATTGAAAGTTTATCTTTGTAATTCAAAATTCATTTCTTTGGCAGAAAATTCGTTAATTTTTAGTAAAAAATGCAGATTTTTTGTAACTGAAGGTGTAAATATTTAATTTTTTCTTGAAAATTGTAATGTATGGCTTGTAGGTTTATCTTTTTTAATTGGAAATTCGAGTATTTTATTGAAATTGTAGAAAATTGATTATTATTTTAAGTAACAGAAACTGATCTGCAAATTATTTGAAGCAATTTTAAACTAGAAATTTAAAAAATTGAACGAATACATTTTTGTTATAAAATGAACAATTCTTAAATCAGAAGTTGAATTATTTTTATTTTAAATAGCAAATTTCAAATAATTTTTGAATTTTTTTTCAGAGCCTCTAAACATTTTTTAAAATGATTCGATTGTTCCTAAAACTTTTCCTACGATTTTTTTAAAATCCTGCAAAATAAAAAATTGTTCCCTAAAATCTTCCATATTGACTTTTGAAAATTTCGAAATTTTTTAAAAATCTTTTAAAATATTCTTTTAAAATGAATTTGTCAAAATAAAAAGTTATTTTCAAATTTTGCTAGGAATATCAAGAAAGGCGAAATATCTTTTCAACTTACTCCAACTTTTTCTAGGAATAATAATAGGTTTTCAATGTTTATTATACATCAAAATTCAACAATTTGACTTGCAAATTACATTTTTTCTGAATAGAACAATTAAAATTGTAACTTCAAAAGTATAGTTTTAAATATTTGAATGATAATTATTGATATTAAATAAAAAGTAAAAAATTTATAATTATTAAGGAGTTGTTCTTTTTAATAATTAAAAAATCTTTAACTTTTTAATTGAAGCAGCTTAATCTTAAACGTTAAAATCTGTAAATTCTTAAATTTTTAACAGACTTTCAATCCTTTTGTAAAGTCAATTATTATTTACTTCTTAATCCTTAATGTATATTATTTAATGGATATTCACAGTTGATCAACTAAAAAAAAAATTTTTATCCAAAATTTTCTATTTCAAACGCTTCTAATTTTTTATTTTTTACGGCTTTAAAACTCTTTAAATGAAAAATTGCACTATCTAAAAGGGAAAATTTGTAAGTAAAAGATTTTCGATTTACGCATTGTAAACTGAATAACATCATAATAAAAAAATATATAAATCTTCCGGGTTTTCCTGGTCTCATAAAATTTCTTTGGATGATAAAAAACAAGCTATTTTGTTGCAAACTCGTTTTTTTATTGAACATTCATTTATCTAATAATTTAACTATTCTCATTTTGGTTGAAAAATGAATTTTTTTCAGATGAAATTGCACCTTCTTTCTTGAAAATAAGTGTTTTTTGTTAAAAATTAATCTTTTGAGTTAGAAATTTATATTTTTTGTTGAAGATTTATCATTTTAGTTAAAAATTAATTTCTTAGGTTAAAATTTTCTATTACTTTGAATTATTTTACCATTTAAATTAGGCGGGACTCCCCTTCCAATTTGAAGGAAAAACTTTTCCCGCGAAATTTAAATAATGTAATTATTATTAATAAAGATAGAAAATAGTGTAATAAAAAGGGAGATCTAATTTTGGTTAATATTGATGAAATTGTAGCATGCACCAGCACAGGAGTCGACCCAGACCTGGTGTTTATAATTCGAGTCACTCTCGCAACGGTGTAATAATCGTTCCGCCGCCTCCTCCAATTCCATGCAGAAGAAATTCCACAAATTCGGCCGTAGGTAATCAAGGGGCTGACCTTATCAATTTTACCAGTCCCATAAAGCAGGATGCTTTAGCTGCATATTGCTCGGCGCCTGCTCCAACTCCACCTTCGTAAGTTTCTTCTTGAATATGCATAAACATATTTTACAATATTTTATATCTATCAAGTATTTGTGACAATGCGCCTTATTCATCGCAGATTATTCAGCAATTTCTGGAGAAGCTCCAGAAATTTCTACCAGTGATGTCTTGACTGTTGACTGTCTTTAAAATTGAAGTTGTCTTTAAAATTGAAGTAGCCTCTAAAATGAAAAATATTTCTAGACGTAGAGAAAATAAAATAAAATGCAATAAAATCGTTGCTAGATGTGTCAAAAAGTGATTTTAAAAAGTGCTTTCAAAAGTGGGAGGATTTTTGGAAGAAGGAAACAGCCTAATTTGTGGAAAAGTGACGATTGGATACTTTACGATCCAGCTGCCCATTTATCGCAGCTTATTCGGCAATTTCTGGAGAATCTGCAGAAATTTCACAAACATCGACATTGAACAGAATTAATTCTTAATCTTGATACGCAACAAGGTCGGATACAGACCTCATATCTGTGCTAAAATGAGTTTTTTTTCTCAAAATTTAAATTTTGTTGTTGAAAACTCTTCCTATTTTTATGTGAAAAAATCTACTATTATATTTTTAGTTGATAATTTCATTATTTTATTGGAAATTCTTTTTTTTTTTTGCTTAAATTTCAAATTCGTCCTTTTGTATTAAAAATTTATCTTTTTACAGAAAAAGTCCTTTTTTTGTTTGAAACTTTATCTTTCGTGGTTGAAAGTTCACATTTTTCATTTGAAAAACCTTTTTTTATGTTTTTGGTTTAGAATCCATCACTTGTGGTTAAAAAATATACTATTTGTTTGAAAATGCGATAATTTTTAGGTTTTAAATTCATTTATGTGGTCGAAAATTCAATGTTTTGGTTGAGAATTTAAGTTTTTTTGGTTAAAGTTTTTTTTAGTCATAAAAGTATTTTATTCAAATCATCTTTTTTAGTCGAAAATTGATACTTTTCAGTTAAAAATTGATCTTTTTTAGTTGAAAATTGATCTTTTTTGTTTGAAAATTAATTCTTGTTATTTAAAAGTATGTTTGCTAAAATGAGTTTTTTTTTTTTGTTAAATTGGATTCTTTGGTGGAAAAACTGATCTTTGTAGGCAGAAAATTCTAGTATTTGGTCAAAATTTTAAATTTTGTTGTTGAAAACTCTTCCTATTTTTATGTGGAAAATGAACTATTATATTGTTGGTTCATAATTTATCTTTTTCAGTTACTAATTCTACTATTTAGTTCAAAGTTTATTTATTTTATTGAAAATTCATTTTTTTCCCCAAATTTCAAATTTGTCCTTTTTGATTAAAAATGTATCTTTTTACAGAAAAAGTCCTTTTTTTATTTGAAAGTTTATCTTTCGTGGTTAAAAGTTTTGTTTTTTTCATTTGAAAAATCTACTTTAATATTTTTGGTTCAGAACTCATCACTTTTGGTTAAAAATTGTACTATTTGTTTGAAAATTCCATAATTTTTAGATTGTAAATTCCACTATGTGGTCGAAAATTCAACGTTTTGGTTAAAAATTTAAGTTTTCGGTTTAAGATTTAAGTTTTTTTAGTTAAAGTTTAGTCGAAAAATGATCCCATTTAGTTAAAAATTTATCTTTTTTAATTGAAAAGTGATTTTTTTTTGGTTTAAAATTAATTCTTTTTGTTCAAAAAGTCTACTATTATATTTTATCAATCTATCATGAATTATGTTAAATTCTTTGGATTATTTTAATTTACTTGAAAATTCCTTTAAATTTACTTAGTTTTACATAATTTAACGAATTTTTTTGTACATTTTTTTAAATTTAATTGTTCATAAGGATCAATTAATAAAATGAACAAAGGTTTTATAATATGTTAAGGTATATTTTTAAATGTCTTGGCATTTTAAAGAGTTTTAAAAAATTGCAAGGGGATTTCAAACTATTTTAAAAGATTTCAAATATTTTAGATTATTTCAAAAGTTACAAAGAAATTGTTTATCGATTTTAGTAATTTAATGAAATTTCAAAGGATTTGATTGAAAATTGAAGTTTTTTGGTTTAAAATTCCAATGTTTTTAGTTCAAGTTTTTTTTTTAAATTGGATTATTTGATTAAAAATTAAAACTTGTTGAAAATTCGTCTATTTTGCTTGAAATTTCAACGAAAATTAATCTTTTGAAATTAAAAATTGATATTTTTTGGTTGAAAATTAATTATTTTTATTTAAAAAGTCTACTATTATATTTTTAGTTCATAATTCATCTTTTTCGATTAGAAGTTCTACTATTTGTTTAAATATTTAACAATTTTGTTAAAAAGTCGACTTTCGTTGTAAAGTGAATTATTTTTTGAAAATTTATATTTTTTATGGAAAATGCAACTTTTTTGTGAAAAATTCATCTATTTTGTTTGAAATTCAACTTTTTTATTAAAAATGCATATTTTTTGTTCGAAAATGTAACTATTTTGTTTAAAATTCAATTATTGTATATATCCGTTATATTTCTTGGCCAAAAGCTAATTATTTCTAATTGAAAAGTCTCTTTTTTTATTTTGAAAGTCTTCTGTTATATTTTTGGATCAGAATTCATCTCTTCGGTTCTAAATTCTACGATTTAGTTGAAAATTTAATTATTTTTCTGAAGATACATCTTTTTAAGTCAATTTTTTAAAACAGTTTTGTTGCACTTTTGCCTTTTTCGATAAAAAATTCGTCCTTTAATTGAAAATTCATGTTTTAAAAGAAAAAGTCACTTTTTTGTTGAAAGTTAATTCGTTTCAATTAAAAAGTCTACTTTTATATTTTTTTCAGAATGTTTAAAAATATTTTGATTACTTTTTTAATTTAAGTTAATTTAATTTTTTTAATTCAAGTATTTTTAGTTTAAAGTTTTTTTTTTAATTCGATTATTTGGTTGAAAATTCAAGTATTTAGTTAAAATCATCATCAAAGTCTACTCTATTATAAGTCTACTATTTGGTTAAATATTCAACAACTTTTGTAAAAAAACATATTTTTCAGACATAAAATTTTAATTTTTTCTCGAATATTCGTCTTTTTAGTTAAAAATTCAATTATTTCGTAAAAAGTCATCTTTGTTGGTGTAAAGTAATATTTTTTGGTCGAAAGTCAATTAACTTTAATTGAAAAGTCTACTATTATATTTTTGGTTCAAAATTCATCTCTATTGTTAAAAAATTATATTATTTGGTCGAAAAGTCCATTAATTTATTCAAAAGTCATAATTTTATGAAAAATTCAACTTTTTGGTCCCAATTTAAACTTTGTGGTTCATCTTTGCTTTTTTAGATAAAAAATTCGTCCTTTTTGATTCAAAATTCATCTTGTTACAGAAAAAACGACTTTTTCGTTGAAAATTCAGTCAAATATTCATCATTTTAATCAAAATTTATTATTAGTCCGGAAATAAAATTACTTGGTTGTAAGTTAAACTCTTAAATTAATTTTTTTGTTAAAAATTCATCATTTTAATTAAAAATTAATTTCCTAGATTAAAAAAATATGAGCTAAAAGAAAATAATGATTATATAAATGAAATAATGATTTAAAACCTTTTCTTTCCTTTGAAAGAAAATAAATTTTTCCCCGAAAGTTCAACTATTTTGTTGAAATTTATTTATTTTTTGGTTAAAAGGAATTTTTTTTAACTGAAAATACTGTTCCTTTTGTGTATTCCATAATTTAAGATAAAAATGAAACTCTTTGTTAAACATTCATTTTTGACGAAAAACTTAATATTTTAATATTTAGCTAAAAAATTATCTTTTTTAGTTGAAAATTCATATTTTTTTATAAAAGTTAATTATTTTGGTTGAAAATGCATCTTTTTGGTTCAGAATTCAATTATTCTACTTCCAAATATTAGAAAAAGAAAATACTTCAAGTATTTTTTTCAATAGTTCTTTTATTAAAGATTTTTTTTGCAGATTCATCATTTTATTTGGAAATTCACCTCTTTTTAAAAATGTATCTACTTTGTGTAAAAATCCTTTTTTTAACTGAAAATTTAACTTTTCCAGTAGAAAATTCAACTATTTTTCTGAAAATCCGATTTTTTGTTTTTTGAGAATTAGATTTTTAACGAAAAATTAAACTATCTTTTTTTTTTGCTGAAATTTTATTTATTTTTTTTATGGATTTTGAACCATTTGGTTAAAAACTAATATTATTTCTTTGAAAATTGAACTATTTTTTTAAAAATGCATGCACTTGGTGGAAAATTCGTCATTTTTTGTAGAAAATTAATTTTATTGGTTTAAAATCCATCTTTCTGGCATAAAATTCAACTATTACAGTTAAAGATTTATCTTTTTTAGTTAAAAATTCATATTTTCTGGTTGAAAGTGAATTTCTTCTAACTGAAAATTAAACCGTTCCATTTTGTGTAAAAAAAGACCATTTAGCGTTAAAAATTTAACAACATGGATGTAAATTTGTCTTTTAAATTGAAAATTCAACTATTTCGTTAAAAAATTACGTATTTTGTTAAAAACAAGCTTTTTTGATAAAAAATATTCTTTTTCTTTGAAATTTCTTCTCCTGACTTAAAAATTCTTCTTTTCGCTTGAAAATTCAAGTATTCTAGTAAAATATTAATCTTTTTTTAGAAATAAATTTACTTGGTTGAAAAGTAAACAGTTTTGTTGAAAATTATTTAAAAAAAAATTCAAATTCATCATGTAAATTGAAAGTGTATTTATTTGGTTGAAAAATGAGGTATTTGATATGCAAAAACCTTGTTTTTTATTTGGATGCAAAGGAATTTTTTATCGAAAATGTAACTATTTTTTTGAAAATTAGTTTCTTTTTTTGTTCAAAATAATTTTTTTCTTAAACTGAAAATACTGTTCCAGTGGTGTATTTTATAATTTTAGATAAAAATTCATTTCTTTGGCTAAACATTTATTTTCTGACTAAAAACTAAATTATTCAATATGTAGTTAAATAATTATCTTTTTTAGTTGAAAATTCATCTGTTTTAGTATAGGTTAATTTTTTTGGGTTGAAAATGCATCCTTTTGGTTTAAAATTCAATTATTCTAGTTAAAGATTCATTATTTTAGTTAAAAATTAATCTTTCTGGATTAAAATTGTTCCTGGTTTCAAATTTTACAAAAAGAGAATACTTCAACTAGTTTTTTCAATAGTTCTTTTATTAAAAAATAATTTTTTTGTTTGAAGATTCATCATTTTAATTAAAAATTCACCTCTTTTTTAAAATGTAACTACTTTGTGTGAAAATCCTTTTTTTAACTGACAATTTAACTTTTCCAGTAGAAAATTCAACTATTTTTCTGAAAATCCGATTTTTTATTGTTTGAGAATTATATTTTTAACGAAAAATTCAAGTATTTATTTTTGGGTGAAATTTTATTTATTTTTTTCATGGAATTTGAACCATTTGTTTGAAAATTAATATTATTTATTAAAAAATTAAACTTTTTTTTAATGCATGCAATTGGTGAAAAATTCGTCTTTTTTATAGAAAATTAATCTTATTGTGTGAAAATTCATCAGTTTGGTTGAAAGTTAATTTTTTTTTTAACTGAAAATTTAACCGTTTCATTTTGGATAAAAAATTAATATTTTCGAGATCAAAATTCAACAATTTGTATGTAAATTTGTCTTTTTAAATTTAAAATTTATTTTTTCGTAAAAAATTCACTTATTGATTTTAAAAATCGACTTTTTTGGCAGAAAATTATTTTTTTCTTTGGAAGTTAATCTTCTTGTTTTTAAATTATTCTTTTGGGATAAACATTCAAGTGTTACTGTTAAATATTATTTTTTTAATAAAAATTCATTTTTGGGTTTAAATAAAATTACTTGACTAAAAGTTAAATACTTGTTCAAATTTAATTTTGTTGGTTGTGACCTCATTATTTTAATTGAAAATTCATTTCTTTGGTTTGAAAATGAGCTATTTGATTGAAAACTTTTTTTTTTTTTGAATGAAAACGAATTTTTTTTACCGAAAATCGAACTGCTTTATTGAAAATTTGTTTCTTTTTTGGTTGAACATTCATTTTCTTAACTTAAAACCTAATTATTATTTAAGCTTTGGATGACAATTTATATTTTTTAGTAAAACTTTTTTTGTTTCTTAAAAGTTCAACTATTTTAGTTGAGGATTCATAATTTTAGTTAAAAAATCATCTGTTTTGTGTAAAATTCAACTATTCCTATTGAGGGTTCATAATTTTATTTGAAAATTAATTAATTTTGTAATTTTTCTCTCTTTTATGTTAACGGTTGTTTAGAATGAACGTCATAATTTTTTTTTAAATTCTTTTTTGCGACAAATTTGAATATGTTACTTTTAGTTGACGAGAAAAATTAAAAAACATTACCGGGAAATGACCGGGAATTTGAAATCCTACGTTGAAATCGCCACCCCTTTTTTTAAGAAGTTTTTTTTTACTCCCAATCTTGTTACTAAATCGAAAAATAGGAGATTGAAAAATGGAAAATTTAATTCCCTCTTGATCTGAAATGAAATTCTTTTAGAATCGAAATTTTTACAAATTTGATGTTTTATATATTTAACAGCCCGCTTGGAATCTCAATGATTTTACAAATTATTTCTTCATTCAGGTATTCAAACACGTAGGAGGAGTAGAGGTAGTTGAAAAACTACTTTTCTTTTCGCTGTGTGATTTCGCTCTATTTTGCAATTGATTTCACAAAATTAGGGAATTTAACATTTATTCATCAAGAGCTTTTCACGCATTTTTAAATGGCTTTCCTTTTTCAATTATTGTCTAGTTTTAACAGTGTTTTTTCATCCCTTTTCACATTTTGCCTGCTGCACTTTTTTCTGCATCCTAGGTCCCAGGTGATCAGGAAACTGATGCAAATTTTCATTGTTTTGAAAATTTTGTTTCATTTAGAAAAGTGATTTCTACTTTATCTATGGTGGCCGATTTTTCAGATTATTTTAATTTAATCTAATTAACTCAGAATTTATTATTGAACATTTATTATTTTCAATTCTAGGAAAAATCTTTAGCAGTTTTTTTTAAGAATTAGATTTTTAACAGAAAAATTAACTATTCTATTTTTTGTTGAAAATGTATCTTTTTTGATGAAACTCAGATATTTGGTTGAAGATTGATATTTTTTATTTAGAACTTTAAATATTTGTTCAAAAATTAATATACTTTGTGAAAAATTCGCTTGTTTTTTTTAGAAAATTACTCTTTATGGTTGAACAATGATCTGTTCGGTTAAAAATTTAAATATTCCAGTTACATATTAATCATTTTAGTGGAAAATTCATCAGTTTGTAAAAAGAAAACTTTTTTTTATACTTTTGGTAAGAAATTTCGGTACGAGTACTCGAATTTTGTCAGTGCACATACTTTGAATTATTTGATTTTAATTTTTGAATTAATTTTGAATTTTTTTTGTTACTTCTAAATGTCTCTTAAAATTACTCTATTTTTTTCTGTAAATAATAAGTATTCAGTTGTTATTTATAAGTCCAAATTTAAAGAAAATTATTTTAAATTCGCATGATTTTCTAGAAGTTGTGAGACAAATTCAATTAATTTTAAAATTTATGTTGTTCTGAAATAATTTGAAAAATATTAATTTATTTGATAAAACTTAAAACAACTTTTATCAAGATTTTAAAATGATATTTTAAAGCTTTTCGAGGATTCTTAAACTACTTAAAAAAAAATGAACTTCTACTTTAATAAAAATTTATCTTTTTTAATTGAAAATTCACACATTTAATTAAAAATCGATTTTTTTTTTGCAGAAAATTATCTTTTTTTTTAAAGTCAATCTTCTTGTTTAAAAATTCAAATATTACAATTAAATATTTATCATTTTAATAAAAATTTGTTTTTCATCATTTTAATTAAAAATTCATTTCCTAGGTTGAAAAAAAATTATGAGCTAAATGAAAATAATGATTATATGAATGAAATAATGATCTAAAACCTTTTCTTTTCTGTGGAAGAAAATAAATTTTTTCCGGAAAACTGAACTATTTTGTTGAAGTTTATTTCTTTTTTGGTTGAAAGTAATTTTCTTCTCAAACTGAAAATACTGTTCCAGTTATGTATTCCATAATTTTAGATAAAAATTCAACTCTGTTTAAACATTCATTTTTGACGAAAAACTTAATATTTCAATATTTAGTTAAAAAATCGTCTTTTTTGATTGAAAATTAATTATTTTTATTTAAAAAGTCTACTATTATATTTTTAGTTCATAATTTATCTTTTTCGATTAGAAGTTCTACTATTTGTTTAAATATTTAACAATTTTGTGAAACATTCGGCTTTCGTTGAAAAGTGAATTATTTTTTGAAAGTTTATATTTTTTATGGAAAATGCAATTTTATTGTTGAAAATTCATCTATTTTGTTTTTTTCAATTCAACTATTTTATTAAAAAGTCATATATTTTGGTTAAAAATATAACTATTTTGTTTAAAATTCAATTATTGTTAATTATTTCTAATTTAAAAGTCTCTCTTCATTTTGAAAGTCTTCTGTTATATTTTTTTAGATCAGAATTCATCTCCTTCGATTATAAATTCTACGATTTAGTTGAAAATTTAATTATTTTTCTGAAGATACATCTTTTTTAGTCAATTTTTTAAAACTGTTTTGTTGCAATTTTGCCTTTTCCGACAAAAAATTCGTCCTGTAATTGAAAATTAATGTTTTAAAAGAAAAAGTCACTTTTTTGGTTGAAAATTAATTCATTTCAATTGAAAAGTTTACTTTTATATTTTTTGTTCAGAATGTTTACAAATATTTTGATTGCTTTTTTAATTTAATTTACTTAAATTTAAATTTTTTAATTCAAGTATTTTTAGTTAAAGTTTTTTTTTTAATTCGATTATTTGGTTGAAAATTCAAGTATTTTGTTAAAATCATCCTTTTAGTCGAAATTGACCTTTTTTAGTTCAAAATTTATTTTTTTGTTGTCGAATAAGTTAATTCTTTTTATTTAAAAAGTCGACTATTATATTTTTAGTTCATAAGCATCTTTTTGGTTCAGAATTAAAAAAAAAATTTCATAAAAAAATGTTTAATGTTTCTAGGCTAAAATAACTTAATTTATATTTTTGGAACTTAATCTAAATTATTTATTTCTATAATTTGTGAATGTTCAAAATTCTAAGTTTTGCAGTTTATCTGCATTTCATTTAAAACTGTTTAATTGAAAAGTTTTAGTACCTTTCATTTTTAAACTTCAATTTTAAAAGTTTAAAATTCAAGGGTTCCACTTTAAATTCTTTAATTTGTTAAAAAAGTTTAATACTTTCTTAATTTAATTTTTTTTTTTAAATTTACTATTTCGATTTTAAACATTTTATTGGCCGGGAAAAAATTGTACCAACCGGGAAATAACCGGAAATATTTGTCTTCGATTAAAACGGTCACCCTGCGCTTCCTTTTTTGGTTTAAAATTGATATTTTTTATTTAGAACTTAAACTAGTTGTTCAAAAATTAATATACTTTGTGAAAAATTCGTTTTTTTTTTTTTTAGAAAATTACTCTTTATGGTTGAACATTGATCTTTTCGGTTAAAAATTTAAATATTCCAGTTCCATATTTATCATTTTAGTTGAAATTTCATCAGTTTGTAAAAAGAAAACGTTTTTATTCTTTTGGTAAGAAATTTCGGTACGAGTACTCGAATTTTGTCAGTACACATACTTTGTTTGAATTATTTGGTATTATTTTAATTTTTAAATTAATTTAAAATTTTTTAAATCTATTTTAAATATCTCTTAAAATTACGCTATTTTTTTCTTTAAATAATAAGTGTTCATTTGTTATTTATAAGTTGTAGAACAAATTCAATAATTTTAAATGTTATGTTGAAGTTCTGAAATAATTTCAAAAATAATTATTAATTTGATAAAACTTAAAACAACTTCTATCAAGATTTTAAAATAAAATTTTAAAGCTTTTCAAGTATGCACTATTTAAAAAAATTAACTTCTAACTTAAGAACATTTAAATAATAATAAAAATTTTCATTTTAAATGTATATAGGCTAAAATAACTTAATAATATATATATTAAAAACGCTAACGTTGTTTTATATTTTTGGAACTTAATCTAAATTATTTAACTCTATAATTTGTGAATGAATACAAATATTTTGAATTGAAAAACTTTTAAACTTCAATTTTAAATGTTTAAAATTCAAAGTTTCCACTTTAAATTCTTTCATTTCTTGAAAATGTTTTTAGTACTTTAAATGGAAAAATGTTTAGAATATAGTTCGATTTTTAAAATTTTATTGACCGAGAAAAAAAGTTTGCGAACCCGGAAAAAAACCGGAAAATGACCGGCAATTTTGTTTTCGATTAAAACGGTCACCCTGCGCCTCCGTTTTTTGTTGAAAATTCATATTTTTTAGTTGATAATGCATCTTTCTTGATTAAAAATGAACTTTTATGTTGAAAATTTTTCTTTTCCGGCTTAAAAGTTATCTGTTTTATAAAACTTTCGACGTTTTAAACTTGAAAACTTAACTATTTTGTTGAAAATTTGTTTTGTTTTTTAAGATTCAACTATTTGTTTGAAAATTTATGTATCTTGTTAAAAATTTATCTATTCGGGTGGAAAACTAATCTACTTGGTAGTAAATAATTCTTTTTAGTTGAAAGTTAATCTTTGTAGGCTGAAAATTCTTTTTTTTTTTGATTGTAAATTCATCTACTAATACAATTATAGTTTCCTCATCATCTGCGACATATACATAAATGTAAACCAGGGTGTCTACCCTACCTGGAAAACCTGCGAAACCTGGAATTGTCAGGAAATTTTTTCTAGTGCATAATTAATTTTTTTTTAATTGCAATATTAAATGGAATAACACGCCCTTTCGTTTGAAATCAATTTTTTTAATGAAAATTCAGTTTATTAAGTTTATTCCAAGTACAACTTGAACTATTTTGTTGAAAATTGGTTTCTTGTTTTTTTGTTATTGAAACTTAATGTTCCTACTTAAAATATAACTATTTAATATTTGGTTGAAAAATTATTTTTGTTTGAAAATTTTGACCTTTTGTTGTAAATTAATCTTCTGAACTGAAAACAATTCTTTTTGTGGGAAATTTAATTATTCTAGTTATAATAAATTTATTTGCTTATTTTTATTTTTATTTATTTTTTATTTATTTATTGTTATTTATTTATATTTTTTATTTATTATTCATTTATTGAAAAATTATTTCAAAATTCATGTTACTGGTTGCAAATTGAATTATTTAAGTTGACGAATCATTATTTTTATTGGAAATTCGTAGCTTTGGTTGAAAATGCATTTTTTTCACTGAAGATTTAACTATTCAATTGTTATTCGACAATTTACCTTTTTAATTTAAAATTCATGTATTTTTAATAAAATTTGTCTTCGTTGATAAAAGCGATTCTTCTATTCCATTCTTCTTTGCACATTTTTAATTTTATTTTTGTAATTTAACTATTTGACTGAAAATTTATTTTATTTGTATTTGATAATGAAAATATTTTGTTGAACATTCATCGTCTTAAATGGTAGAAAAATTCATCGTGTTGGTCAAAAATAAAAATACTTTGTTCAAAATTGAATTCTTTTCTCAAAAATACATCGTCTTGTTTAAAAATCCATTTCTTTTGCTTAAAAATTCCAGTATTGCAATGAACTATTGATTATTTTTGTAATTAATTGATCTTTTTCGTTGAAAATGAAACTATTTGGTTAAAGGTTAAATTCCATTTGTTTAAAAAAGTAATCCTTTTTTTCGGTGTAAGAATAATTTTTTCAACTGAAAATTCAACTATTCCATTTTTGATTAAAAAGTAATATTTTTTCAGTTCAAAATTCAGCTATTTGTTTTGAAAAATGATCTTTTTCAGTTGCAAATTCAAGTCTTTGATTGAGAATTAATGTATTTTTTTATTAAATCGTCTTTTTGATAGAAAATTAATCCTTTTGTTTGAAAATTTAACTATTTGTTTGAAAATTCATGTATCTTTTTGAAAGTCCAAATTTGTACGTATAAAGTTAGGAATTTAAAGCGGTTCAAGTTAATCGATTCATTCGAGATAAAAATAGGTCATTTTAGTTGAAAATTTAACTGATTAGTTAAAAGTGGGTCTTCTTGAATTGAAAATTCGACTTTTCTGTTAAAAATTCATATATTTATTTTAAAAATCGTCTTTCTTTCTAGAAACTTAATTTTTCCTGTTTAAAAATTAATCGTCTTGTTTAAAAGTATATTTTTTTTCGTTTAAAAATTCCAGTGTTGCAATGAACTATTGATTATTTTTGTAATTATTTTTATTATATATTTATATTATTTAATTATTTGGTTAAAGGTTAAATTCCATTTGCTTAAAAAATAAATCTGTTTTTTTGTGTAAGAATAATTTTTTAAACTGAAAATTCAACTTTTCCATTTTTGGTTGAAAATTAATATTTTTTAGTTCAAAATTCGGCTATTTGTTTGAAAAATGATTTTTTCAGTTAAAAATTCAATTCTTTTATTAAGAATTAATGTTTTCTTGATGTTTTTTTTTAATCGTCTTTTTAGTAGAGAATTAATCCTTTTGGTTGAAAATTTAACTGTT
>JAAAKG020178003.1:0-52498 GCA_010014905.2 Druon quercuslanigerum | reverse complement strand
ATTGTGAATTCTCTTTCGTTAAAGCTCATTCAGCTTTAAGCTCGGCTTTAACAAACGCATTCTCACGCCAAAGAATGATTTGTTTTAAAATGCTTTTTTAAGATTAAAACAAAAACTTCTCGTCCTATCAAAAAACAAATAGAACAAATTTGTTTTTCGTTTCTTGCATAGTATTTTTTAACAAAACATTGTCCTAGCTCTTTAATGAAAAATAGCATGCTATCAAACTCAATTTTTCACTATTATTTCTTAAAAGCAGAGAAGGGGATTACCACCAGAATTTAAATTGTGTATTCCCGGAAAGAAGCTTTAAACAATTCACTGAACTTTTAAACTTTTACTACAAGTTTTCACCCTCTGCTCTCCTTATTTCTCTAGGGTGTTCTTAAAAAACTAAATGTTTTTTATGACGTACCCCCTAAACTTGTTTTATTTTATGAAGAAAATAAATAGATATTTTTCTTTTTGAAATAATGTTAAAATACGGTATTGTGAATTCTCTTTCGTTAAGGCTCATTATTATTCCCATACTCTAATTAAAAAATCGGACAATAAGTGGAAAATTTTCGAAAAAAGCCACGACTTCTAACTCTATTTTCAAAAAAAATTACGAAAAACAATAATAAATTGTATAAGCAATTTATATTGTTTTATGTTGTTTTTTTATATTTTTATATTATATAAACAATTTGCAATAAAAAATCAGTTGAATTCTCAACAAAACAGTTGCAAACTCATCCAAGAAAGATACAATTTCTACTATAATAGGTGAATTTTTAAATTAAAAAGACAAACTTTCCAAAAAAAAGTTGAATTTTCATCCAAAAAAATGTAAGTTGACTTTTCAACACCAAAATATAAACTTTATTCAAAAAACTAAAAATGTTAATTTTTTGCCAAAAATTCAATAGTTTAATTTTGAGTTTAAAAAATTCATTTTTAACAATAAACAAATTAAACAAAATAGTTAAAGTTTCAATTAGAACAGTTAAATTTTCAGTAAAAAAATTAGTTTTAATTTAAAGAAAAAATAACTTGTCAAGATATAATAGCTCATTTTCGAACCAAACATATAAATTCTAAATTAAAATGATGAATTTTAAACAGAAAAAAAATTAATTTTCAAAAATGACCCTAATTTTTAAGCAGGTAATTAAATTTTTATTTAAACACAGAGGAATTCTGAACGAAAAAATGCAGTGTTTGATCATTGCATCCAATTCGAATTTTAAGTGAAAAAAAATTAATTAAAAAAAAAATCAACTAATTTTCAACAAAATAGTTAAATACAGTAAGATAAAGCTACTTTCACAACTAAAAAACCATTTCTATTCAATTTTATAATAAAAAAGCACGCTGTTGAAAAAAGTCCCTGATATAAAAAAAATCCCTGATATTTCCAGGTAGTTTCGTTTATGCAAAAATTTCATGACAATTCAATATTTTCCAGGATTTCCATGTAAAGTATACTCTAGGCCTCTAGGGTGTTGTTAGAAACTAAATGTTTCTTTATGACGTACCTGCTAAACTTGTTTTATTTTATGAAAAAATAAATAGATATTTTTCGTTTTGAAATAACTTTAAACCGCGGTATTGTGAATTCTCTTTCGTTAAAGCTCATTCAACTTTAACCTCGGCTTTAACAAACGCATTCTCATGCCAAAGAATGCTTTTGTTTTAAAATACTTTTTTACGATTAAAACAAAAACTACTCGTCCTATCAAAAAACAAATAGAACAAATTTCTTTTTTGTTTCTTGCATAGTATTTTTTAACAAAACTTTGTCCTAGCTATTTAATGAAAAATATCATGCCATCAAACTCGATTTTTCACTATTATTTCTTAAAATCAGAAAAGGGGATTACCACCAGACTTTAAATTGTGTATTCCCGGAAAGAAGCTTTAAACAATTCACTGAACTTTTAAACTTTTACTACAAGTTTTCACCCTCTGCTCTCCTTATTTCTTTTCAAGTTTCGTGTGTCGCCAAGCAAACACTTTAGGCTTTCCTGCTCCGCTCGGACATGTTAACCTTATCGAAAATAATACAAGTCTCCTTCTAACTTGCACAATATCGAAGATTTCAACTTTTAAAAAGTTCTACAAGCACCGAGATTGAAAATCAAACTTCAAAAAAAGGAACTGAAAGGGACCAGAATAAATCCGGTAGAGAAAGAAACTTGTGAAACAATTTCAATATAAAATGTTCGGGTAGAAATTTTATTTTCACTTTTTATTACAGTTTTTATCAGGCTGTAAACTGCGTTTTTTTAAATACTAAATCATTCTTATCCAGCAGTGTAGTCGAGGCATGGCGGAGCCAGAGAACTTTTTTCCCAAGCCATTTTTTTATTGCACGGAGAATTTTTTCAGTTATGGGCCATTCATAAACTACGGTACCAATTTTTGAATTCTTTTCTCCTAAATACGCATTTTACGTTTACAAATTCTTTTACATAAAATTATTGTAAATAACTTATTGCATTCAATAAGAAACACTTTGAATTTCGAAAATTTCAAGTTCAAATATATATAATTTTCAATAAACTTGTTGAACTTTTAACCAAAAAAAATTAATTTTAAACCAAGCAGTTGCTTTAACAGCCAAATAGATCAACTTTCCAATGAAAGAGATGAATTTTTTTTAAATTAGTTAAAGATTTAACTAAATTGTAAAAACTGCAACCAAAAAGAAGAATTTTTTCGAAGAAAGATAAATTTTTAACTGAGAAATATAACTTTTCAACATAAAAAAAGAATCTAAAATGTAAAAGGATTAATTTTTAACAAGAAACTTGAAGTTTCTACCGAAATTGATGACTTAAAAAAAAATTGAATTTTTCAAAATAATTAGACTTAACAAAACAGTTGAATTTCTAACCAAAGATTTTTAATCTAATGGATAAATTAAAAAAAAAAATTTAATTTAATCAAAAATTCGAGTTTGCAAGACAAAAAGACAAATTTTTTAGAAGACAGTATAATTGTCATGAAAAAAGTTAATTTTTCAACGAAGATAGGTGAATTTTCTGCCATGAACATGAATTGTTAACAAAATAAATTTAAAAAAAAAATTTATATCAAGAGAAATGAAATTTTAATAAGATAGTTGAATTCTGGGTCAAAAATGTAAATTTTTAACTTATACAATATGCAGTTTCAACAAAAAATGGAAAACTTAAATTTTAAGATAAAAACTGATAAAAAAAGATAACTTTGAACTAAAAATATATAATTTTGAACAAAAAGAATTAATTTTTTAATAAAGTTGCTAGGTTTTAAACCAAACAAAAAAAAAGACAAACTTTCCATACAATTGTTCAATTTTCAACTAAGAAGATTAATGTTCTATAAAAAAGACAAATTTTCAAGTTATTTAAAAAAAAATCATGAGCCATAAAAATGCATTTTTAATAAACTTGTTGAATTAAAAAAAAAATTATTTTAAAAAAGATTGTTTATTTTCAAACCAAAATGATTAATGTTCTATTTAAAAAGACGAATTTACAAATTAACAAATATGCAGGGAAAAATTTTAAGCAAACATGGAACAGTCAAATTTTCAGATAAAAAATATAAGTTTTAACTACAAAAAAATAAATTTTCAACAAAGCTGTTAGATTTTTAACACAAAAAAACAAACGATTTTTAAACAAAATTGTCCAATTTTTAACCGAAAAGATTAATTTTCAACCAAGAAGAATAAATTTCTACCAAGAATCTGACGATCCTGGGTTCGGATCCTAGCGGAGATAGAGACATTTTTTCACAATCTTAAAGATTTATCAACATTTTAATAATATTGATTGAGACCAGTAGATAAACAAAATTAACATCTATAATTAATAAAAAAAAGTAATTTCTAAAAAATTCATAAATTTTATACCAAAAAGATAAATTTGCAACAAACAGAATAAAGTCTTAAACGAAAATGGAATAATTAAATTTTCAGAGAAAAAAATAATTGAAGAAGAAATGAACATTCGATTAAGAAAATTAATATTCTACCAAAACAGTCGAATTTTGAACAAAATTAATAAATTTTCAACAAAACTATTTAATTATAATTAAAAAATTATTAATTATTTACCTAAAAGTTGAATTTTTAAACAAAAAATATAATTTTTAACCAAGAAGTTTAATTTTCAACTAAATAGTTTAATTTTAAATAATTATTATTAAGTATTCTAGCAAAAAAGATGAATTTTTGAACCAAAAATATGATTTTTTAACCAAAAAGTTTAATTTTCCACCAAATCGTTGAGTTTTCTAACAAAAGAATGAATTTAATATAAAACAGTAGAATTTTCAACATAAAAGTTAATTTAAAATTAAATAGTTGAATCTCTGAATATATAATTATGAATCCCTAATATAAAAATTAATTTTTTCACAAATTTGTTCAACTTTAAGTCAAATAATCGACTTTTTAACCAAAAAAGATTATTAAAAAGTATACGTTTTCAACCAAAACTTAAATTTTCAAATAAAAAAAAATCATGAAAATAATTCCATTTTCTACCTTCAACTAAAAAACTGAATTTTTAATAAAGAAGTTGAATTTTTGATTAAAAAATGACTTTTTAACAATTATAGTTGCAATTCCAATAAAAGAATTAAATTTCCAAACAAATAATATAAGTTTTAACAAAAATAAAGAATTATCTACAAAAAAGTTAAATTGTCAATTAAAAATATAATTTCTTAACCGCAAATTTAAGTTTCAACCAAATAGTTAAATTTTTAAACAAATTATTGAATTGGCAAGCCAAACAAAAAAATCATTTTTTCTAAAAAACAGTAGAATTTTTAACATAAAAGTTCATTTAAGAGGAAATCGTTGAATTTTGAACTATAATTATAAATTCTTAACTTAAAAAATTAATTTTTTACAAAGTAATTAAAAAAAATAATTGGGGTTTCAACAAAAAAATATGAGTTCTAAACGAATCATGTGACAGTTGATCTTTCAACTAGAAATAAATTAAGTTTCCACTAAAAAAGTAAATTTTTAACCGAAGATTAAATAGTTCAGTTGTAAGTTAAACAAAATTATTTTCGACCAAATTGGTAACGTAGTTTATTTATAATGTCGTCGGGCCACTTCCTTATCTAGATTAGAAGAAGTATAAATATGAATTAAACTAAATTAATAATAAATTATTCTTTTATTATAATACATATATATATGATATCCACAGCCAAAATTCAAGTATGACATGTATGACAATTTAATATTTATGCCTAGACATATATTTTTTTTGTATAAACAACTGAAATTTTGCTTGCAATGTGACTGCTTTTTGAAATTGCCTTTCTCCTTACTCAATAGTTGGCTTCGACCCAAAGTCGCAAAGCAGAATTACAAGTCATCTTTTTATTTTTAGTTCAGATGAGGATAACTAGATCTCGAAGGCAATAACATTAATTTTATGTGCTTTGTTCTATCGGAAAATAAACAAGCTAATACAAATAAATTTTTATAATCATAATAAAAATGCTTTATTATAAATGTATTTAATATTATAACTCAAATAACATCTCTGCTTTATTTACAATATTTATTTACATTAAGAGGAATACTATTGAGCCTCTGATGAGATGACATATATTTTTTCATATACGATGGAAAATTAGTCTTTTTTGTGACCTAAAAAGAAAAAAATCATTTAATTTATTGTATCATCAAAAATATTTGGATTTAAAAATTCTTTGAAAGAAAAAAAAGTGTTTCAGACATTTGATCACATTTAACTTTTTTTTAAAAGAATATCATGAAATAAACTATTGCACAGCGAAACATATTATGAGGAACACATTTCTGTATGGTAAAATTTATGTTATAATAAAATTAGAGAATATAATAAATATTATACAACATTATTTTTCTCATTTGTTTTCCTATTTCTCAGTTTTCATCCGGAAAGTCAAATATTCATTTATCATTTTAGAAAGTGAGAAATTTGAATTTAGATGAAGCACAGAACACAAAAAAAGGCTCATGAAGAAAAAGTTACAAAAGAAGAAAAGTGTTTGTATAGCAAAAAAAAACTATTCATAACAATTTCTATAGAATAAAAATTATAATTGTACAGAAAAAATTGTATAGTAAATATCACAATATAATAAAAACTACAATCATGAAAAATTCTTATAAAATAAAATGTACTGTAAAGTCAAAATTAAGAAAAACTTGCTATCCAAAAAAATTGCGCATTCTACAGTGAAAAATACTGTCCAAAAATTGCTGTATAATACACATTTTTTAGCATTTGTTTGACAAAGTCGGTTGGACTAATTAATTGTAAAAGTCTTAAATAAAAAATGTTACCTCTTTAAACACCATCCTCTCCTAACTAGTCCCTAATTTATAAAAACTATCTAAGAATTGAAAACTACTAACAATCGATGCACTTGTCATAACAACACTCACAATCATTAAAAGTATTTTCAAAATTGAAAAATCAGTTCACAATAAAAAAATCACTTTTCCTAATCTTCACAAAACAAACTATCAGAAATTTTTCCTAAATCCTGTTCTCAGCGCCATCCTCTTTCTTCTATCACTAATGTTGAAAACCCCTTCAGCAAATGGACTTTTGGAATAAGTTTTCACAAGATGAAAACCCGTATAGTTTCTATTGACTTTATCTCCAGCCAGAACAGCAGGAAATCTCGGAGGACATAATCCCAACAAATAAGCAAGGAACCCTGGACAAGGCCATCCCCAAAATCCCTTCTCAGAATTCACAGACTCTGCAAAGTACATCGCAGCTCGATGATGATTGCACCCAAACGGGTTCCTCTTCTGCCAACAACCAGGCTGATTAATCCCTCCATTCATGTAGAAATCAATGTGCCCAACAGTCTCCACTTTTCCCTGAATGAAAGCATTCGTATGAAAGACGTCAACAAAGTCAGCATCACCCTTATCCAGTTTCTCATCATTACCAACAGTCACAAACAATGGCAATGCCGGATCCAATCCTGTGATTCTTGGTAGTTTGTAAGGTTTCAACTCGTTAGCAGAAAATGCTGGAACATGTGCGCCAAGACTGAAGCCGATTGCATGGATGTCTTCTGCTCCAGTTTCCCGAATTCGATTTATAAGCTGCGCGATACATGAACCGACATGAGGAACATTGTGAACAGCGACCGGATAACATGGTCCACTTGCTAACCTGTGCCAGTCAACGGCTATTAGATTGTGATCCTGATCCCTTTTTAGGTATTCGTTTCTTATATCCACTAGGGAATCCAACTGCATGTCGGAGTTGTAACCATGGATGATGATCTTTGTCGGATTTGATGAGGAAAAATTGGTCTCGGATAGGTTAGATTCAGTCTTGTTGACAAATATTTGTTCGCCAGTTTCTGGATTTGACTTGGTGTAGAGAAAGAACTGGACTTCTGGGTCTGGACAGGTGCTGTTGGTTTTGACTAAACAGGGTCCTAAGAGAAAATCTCGGGAGGTTTGGTTGCTTTTTTCAATTAGGGATGCCAGGTCTGGGATTTGGGCGAGAACATCGTGAAGAAATGTGGTTGTTATGAGAAACAGTGAGAGGATAAGCATGATTATCTTTTGTGATAATGGATTCTTGAGACAAGATATCTGGATTTGCTTTTGCTCTCTTTTACCTTCTTTTGTTTTCGGATTTCCTTGTGTTGGTTCCTCTTCTTTGATTATCTGATCTTGGGGCTGTTCTGACCTTTGAATCTGATCTTCTGTTATTTGATTTTCTTGATGTTCTTGATATTCTTGTTTTTTCTTTAGTGGGTGATTTTGATGTTGTGTTGGCTCCTGATTTTCGGTTAGCTGATCTTCTTTATGTTGTTGATTTTCTTTTGTTTGTTGCTTTTCTTGTAGATCTTGACGAGAATCTGCTTTTTCTTTCAGCGGATGCTCTCCGTCTTCAGTTGCTTGATCTTCGCCTGTCAAGAATTAGGCGATTTCTATTTCAGAATTCTAGCTTTCGCCTCGACTGCGGCCACGACAGTAATGAGAAGGTCATACAAAGCCAGGGCCACGGTCGAGTCAATGGAAACTAGCCGATGACGCTCGAGAGCGGACGTTCATTGAATTTCTAAATCAGATACGTCGATTTCTTTAACGTGCAGCCAGAGGAAACAAATCCTAAGATAGTGGCAAGCAACAAAGAATAATCAGTGACAGGACTTTTCAAGTGGGACAATCGATACTCGTTATCAGATCCGTCTACAAAATTAATAATAAAATAAACGAGAAATAAACGAGAAATTAATGAGGTTTGGGATTGGATTAAATATGATATGAAGCTTATCTTATCTGTGTTTCAGACTATGATATTGCTCGCGCCAATATTCAGAAATGTAATCAATCATGAATATTGGAATGAAATGTTTGGAAATTCTGTTTTATATTGGTGACATTATTTGATGGAGTGGAATTGATTTGGGTAAAATTATTCAGATGTTTTCACTTTATATTTCGACTGCATGCAAATATTATTTCCTTCTTTTGAATATTTTCAAATAGCTAAATTGGATCTACATCTATTTCGAAGGAAGTCACGACGGAGAAAGCAATGGTATTTCCGGTGATGTGAGATATGTGAAGGTGAAAAGGAAAAGGTTTTGGTTCTTATTTCACTGACATGTAAGGCACGTGTTCGATTTTATATTCAGAACGTTCAATCGAAATCGAGAGAACTCTCACCCTCGTTCTGCATATCATATCATTTCCACACCACGGTTTTACGATTCGAATTATTTTATGCAACATGCTACCAATAATTTTGTTATCAAATTAAACTACATCAGTTACATATTTATTTTATTTTTTTAACTTTTCAAATAAAAGTATCAAATTAAAATGTGAATGGTGTAACCGGCCATGAGTCCAGAAAAGCTGGAAAAGCTTCCAAGAGAAAAATAAAAAAAAAGAGAGAGGTAGAGAAACAAATTCATCTACATAGCTATTCCCATTTCATGTAAGGTAAAACATCGGTTCGCCCTATGTTCTTTTTGGACAGGTTCCAGGGGCTGAAATATTATTCGAAATGCGGATCTCACGTTGAATACATAAATGGACCGAATTCCAATTCCAAATATTCCGAAAAAGAATATATATCACGAAAAAACTTATTAAACACAAGGCATTCGAATAAAATAATAAATAAAAAAGTCGAGGATATTAAAGACGTGAGAGTTGGAAATTGTGTAGAATCTGCTGGCTGGTCGTGTAAATTTTAGAGTGTAAACGCCCTCGGCAAGTCATTCTGCCGATCTGTTGAAAACTGCACTCGAGGCATCCCTTCGCTAAAGTTTAATAAATCTTGCAATGCCAGCCTGTTATCCAGTCGGCACACTCCATTAAATCGAGTCTACCAGTACACACTTCGATTTAAACTTCTCAAAGAAAAAGGTAAAAAAAAAGGTTAGCGAAATTATTAATCTCGATTTTATGATTTAAATTTTTTTCGAGAGGTCATAGGAAAAAGGCCAGGGGTCAGAAATCATATTCAGGGATCACAGTTCCTCTAATTTTTTACCTAACACTTTTTTTCCTCCTTAAATTGGAAAAATTGGTTTTTGCAGTCCTAAAAGAAAGAGTGGCCTGGCAGTAAGAAAATCCAACTATATTTTTAAGGGTAAGTATTATAATTTTGATTCGGAATTTATCTCGTTTGGTTAAAAATTATATTATCTGGTTGAAAATTTTATTATTTTGTTAAAAATGTAACGATATTAAAAAATTATCTAATTTAGTTGAAAGTCCAAATTTGTGGTTGAAAATGTTTCTTTCTTGGTAGAAATTTAATGTTTTGATTGAAATTGTATCCTTTTTGGTTAAAAATGCAATTTTTTGATTGAACATCAAGTGTTACATGCTTAATTGAGAAACCATCTTTCTTATTGAAAAGTCGATTATTTCATTCAAAGATGAACTTTAAAAAAAAAATCTTTTTCATTGACGATTTATAATAACAGTTAAAAATGAATCAATTAGCTTTTAAATTAACTTTTATGTTAAAACTTCTAGTGAGTTTTCGAAAATGAATTTTTTTGATTTTGGGTTAAAAATTCAACTTTTACGTAGATAATTCGTCGTTTTATTTACATATCGTGTTTTTTGGTAGAACATCAATCCCCTTACACGAAAATTAATCTCTATGGAAAAAATTTAACAACTTTTTAAAAATTATTTTATTATCTTAAAATTTAACTACTCCATGCTTTATTATAATTTCGAATATTATTCTTTTTGGGCGAACATTTTTCTTTTTGGTTCAAAATTTAACAATTCGGCTAAAAATTCTTTTTTTTTTCTCTACAGTTTTTTTTATTATAATTTTTATCTGAAAAATAAACTATTCTATTTTTATTTGAACCTTTATTCTTTATATTATATGCAATTAAAAAAGTAACTATTTGATAAAGAATTCATGCATTTGTTTGAAAAATTGTATATTTTGGGTATAAAATTAATCTATCTTGTTGAAAATTAAACTTTTTGGTTGTAAATTCAAATGATTATTTTTTCGTTGTTCAAGTTTTTATTCGACATATCCGAAAATTTCAAAGGTACTTTTAAATTTTCTCAAGATTCTTAAAAAAATTATATTTGAATAACCTTAAGAACAAATAAAAGAGAAAACCTAAAAAATGAATAGTTATCAGAAATTTTAGTTCAGTATTCAAAATTATTTTTCCGAAATGTCTCAAAAATCTCGTAATTGACTTTTTATTACTTGAAATTTTTTAAATATCTTTTAATACTCTTACGCGTTTGAATTAACTCAATTTATCTAATAAATTGTTTAACATTTTTTACATGTTCTAAGTTTATTTTTTTTTATTTTATTATTATTTTTTTTTATTCTATTTTCAACAAAGATTCTCAATTTTTGACAATTTTGGGTTATCTTAGGGCTTTACACCGAAATCGGGTATTTTTAATAATAAATTATTAGATTTCCAAGATAAATTTTTTAAAACTATTTAAGTTTTTCGGTCGAGTTAGAATTTTTTACCAGAAATTGACATTTTTAAACAAAAATTATTGGATTTTGAAGGTTCCTAATTCTTTAACAATCTTAGGTTACACTGGCATTTTACATACAAAATTAGTATTAAAAAAAAATCATGATTCCAGAAAGATTAAGAATATTTTATTCTTTTTGCCTGATATTAGTGTTTTTTGTCAGAAATTCTTTTTATTTTTCATTTTTATTTATTTCAAAGAAGATTCACAACTTTTTAACTGTTTTTGTTTATGTTATCAATTTAAACCAGAAGACGAAGTTTTTAGTAAAAAAGCATTAGACTTCAGAAAAGTTTTTACATGAAATGGATTATTTAAAACAAAAATAATTTCATTTTTAAAAAATTTACAATTTCGAACAATTGTCTCTTACGTTATTTTAATGTTTTCGTCGATAATTATTGGTATGTATTAAAACAATTAGTACTTTGAAAGAAAAATCATTAGAATTATTCAATGATATCTGTTTAAAACAAAAAAATTTCAAGCTTGAACAATTTGGAATTATTTCAGTGATTTTCATTAGAAATTTACATTTTTAATAATAAATTATAATAGTTCAAAGAAAATTCATACTTATTAATTATTTTTCCTCAGAAAAAATTTAATTTTGAACAATTAAAAATATTTAAAAAATCGGAAATAAACATTTCAATCCATAAAAAAATGTAAAAAACGCGATTGTTTGAAAATAACCTGATCATAAAACAATGTTTTGTTACGTTGTGTTAGTAGTTTCGGTCAAAAATTAGTAATTTCTAAAGAAAAATGGAAGGATTTCATTTCCTATTTATTGCAAAAAATTTGATGTATTAATTCTGAGGCTTAGATATTAATTTTCATTGATAAATATTAAAAATTTTGCCCTTGAATATAGTTTTTTTTATTCAGGATAATAGACACTATGGAATAAACAAATTTGTTTTAATATTAATTTCATATTTTAATTTAAAAATTGCAGAAGAAAAAGTTTTTTTTTATTTTTAAATTTATTTAGTAAAGTTTTTGAACACTTAAATTTAAGCTGAAATTAATTGTTAATATTAAGAAAAAGCAAATAGGTATTATCAGTTTTTTTTTAAATTCATATAAATATAATTTTTATAAGATTCTTGAGAAAATTAAAAAATATTTTTGAATATTGCAAATGTGACAAAAAAGCATTTGGAAGATTTTAAGCAATCAAGAAATGTTTAATAAATTTTCAAGTTTTTACATATTTCTGATCAATTTTAAACTTATTCAATTCCTGAAAATATTTTTAACTAACTGTAATTTAACTTAAAATTTTGAAAAATCATTTGAAATGTAAAAAATTGGTTTTTTCTCTGAAAACCTTTCAAAATTCTTTTAAAGCTTCTAAAGTTTTTTTTTAAATATTTAAAAATATAAATTTAAAAATCTTTTAAAAATTTCACATGAATCTTAAGAAAATTCTTTTTTAATTTTTTGAGATTTTCTAGATCTTCTAGTCTTTAAAAATTATTAAAATTTTTGCTGAATTTTGTTTAAATTCTGCAAAATTCAAAAAGTTGCTTAAAAATCTTTCAGATTTTTCTTTGAAAATTTTATAAATCTTCTGAAATTTTTAAAAATATTTTTAAATAATATTTTCAAATTAATTCTTCAAGATAAAAAATCATTTTATTTTTTTTACATGTTTTCTAAAATCATGTAATACGGCAAAATTGCAACATTTTGTTTTAAAGTTTTTTAGACCTTTTAAAAAATTTTAGGAAATAATTAATTACAAAACAATGACTTAAATTTTTCCTAGGAATCTCAAAAAAAATGTATTCTCTTATAATCCTGTAAAATTCAATTCACCCGAAAATTGCTATTCTTTTACCCATTAAAAATGCTTTGACTTGAGTCCGACTTGGTGATGTCTTGAGTTCGTCTCCAAGACATCGATGTCTGGCTGCGTCTCAAAACTAAGTCGAGACGTAAGCCTTCGTCTTACGTTTATGGTCACGGGAGGTAAGACTGCGTTTACTTGTCTCAAGTCGAGTCTTGTCTTGGCTAAGACGAAGTTTACTTGTCTCAAGACGAGCCTTGTCTTGGCTGAGATGGATGAACCTTTTCCGACCCTTTTTCGACCCAGGTATACACTCGAAGCTATAAGCCGCTCGTTTTGGAATCATAAATATTCTGATCAAGAGATAAAAATATGTCTTCAAGACATAGAAACTTGTCGCCAAGACATACATTGAAATCTGGCTCCTTCTCAAAATTGAGAGATGCTCAAGTCGAACTTTTCGACTTTAGCATGTCTTGATTGTGGGCAATTTAAGTCAAACCAAGTCAAAGAACTTTTACTCGGGTTTTCACTCATTTTGAAATTTTCAAAATATAATTTTTTTTAAAATAAAAACTAAACCATTTAAAATTTTTCAGAAATCTTGAAAAAATGTAAGCTCCTTAAATCTTTCATAATTATTAAAAAGCTTCTAATTTGTTTGAAATTCTTCAAAAGCAGTTTTTGACCATAATTTCATTTAATGTCTTTAAAAATGTAAGAAACTTGAAAATTATAGTGTGGTAACGTAATGTTAAAAACAGAATTATTTCTCATCATTAAACAATTTAAAATTTAATTTTTTTCTATCAATATTATTTAGAAATATTTAGAAATAAATTTTATGATGAAGTAAAATTTTTTATTTAAAAATTTTGATAAACCGTAACAAAACGCAACCCCCCCCCCCCCCATTCCTTTTTATGTTACATAATATAAGAACGCTCGCAAAGTAGATTTCATTACGGTATTGTTTCCCTAATGTACTATTCATCAATAGAAAATAATAAAGTGGTCAAGTGATGTTTTATAGCTAAATAAACAAAATTTTCGTAACAAAAATTAAATTCCTGAACCGTTGTAATACTGAAAATCAGGGATCAAAGTTAACTGATCATAGTTCAGTGATCAAAGGTTAAATAAGAAGTGCAAAGAATCACGAAACAGTTGAAAAATTAGGTAACAAAGGTCTGAGGTTATACAGAATGTACAGGGGCAAAGGTTTCAGGTTATAAAAAAAGCAGAGGGACAAAGGTCAGAGGTCAAAGATCGGGGGGTCAAAGAATAGGGGTCAAAGATCAAGGGTCAAAAACCTCTAAAGTTAAGTTTAGAACTCAAAGGTAATGGGTCACATTTCAGGGGTCAAATTTCAATTTATAAAGGTCACAGTTCATCAGTAAATCGCCAAAAATTAAAGGCGAGCACATTGTTAGACTTAGAAAGCTTTATCACAGGAGCAGTTTCCTAAAAAAAGGAATTAATTCGAATCTGCTTGTTCAGATTCCCATTACAAATATCCAAGTATTCAAATTTGCATAAACGATCTTATAAGCACGATCTTGAAGCTTTTAAGTTCGCTATTCGAAATTATAATTTCCCAGGAAAATATTATAAATTCCATCTTTAGAATCGCGTTTATCTCGTGTCCAGTCTGCGCTTTTAATTAAAAATCATTTTTCACCAGAGCTATCTAGGGGGTTCGGGAATATTGTTTATTTGTATAAAGCTGTTTACTTGTTGGGAATGACAGAATGGTGAAACAATCAGAATTGGATGAGTGGACGGAAATTCATAACTTTTCTGCGATAAAGTAATCGGTTTGTATTTCACTCACGAATGAAGCATGGGAATATAGTATGTGTGGGTGCTGATATCCGTCGAGAAACGAAGCGAGATGAATGGTGATCGTTAATAAAAAAACGCGCAAAGAGACGGAATTCAAAAGATGAGTTATGAGAAAAAAAGTACGAGCAAAGACTCGACTTCTGAAAAAAAACCTTGTCCATTTTGAAATGAAATCAGATAACAATAAAAAGTAGTAAAGAAGGAAAGAGAAAAAAGTAATATTTTGATATTTTGGAAGGATTTTCTTCTTTACATCAATTTTTTTCTTAGGTCATCTCATACTTCAAGGGCCAAAGATCAAACATCAACGGTCAGGAGTCAAAAGCCAATGCCATAGATCAAGAGCCATAGGTGAAAGATTTGTCAAAGGTCAAGGTTAAGGATCAAAGGTCAAGAATAAGGGGATCTTGCGATTCGATTATTGATAATATTTTGTTTTTCGACTTACAAGGAAAGATGACGGGAGGATGAGTCTGGGTGTTGTGCGTGTTGTGCAAATGCCTTGGCGTTGCTGTTCGTTGCCTGCAAAAGCACAAAACTCCGGCTGCCACGATGCCCACCATGCTTAGAACTATGAAGACCATCGCCACCGCAAATAACGTCTTCTCCATTCCGAGGATTGTCGACGCTTCTGGATCTAAAGAAAGAAGATTTTTTTGAAAAATAAACTGTTCACTGTTTCGATTGAAAATTATTTAATTTAAAAAAGAAAAAAAACTAACAAGGGGACTCGAAATTAATCGCTGAACATAATAACTCAAGTCTACAGCTCTCTATTCAAATATTTAATAAATTTAATTGCACTGCACCAGAGTAAATATTTGCTTTAATAAATTGTTCCATGTCCTCAATATGTCCAATTATTTTCTTCGTTTAAAAATATTTCGCGTTGTTTGCAAGCACGATTCATCGAGGTTTGTTTTTGAATTTATCTGAAAGTTCATTATTTAGTAGCTTTTGTTTAATTGGAAGAATCTCAATTTTAATTATTTTAATTTAAAAAGCGGTGAATATAAATGGTAGTTTTTTTGTATTTATTTAACGGTATTCTCATTAGGTAATAATTAGAAAACTTACTGGCACAAAGGGTGGACGCTGCTTCGTCTGAACCATCTTCACAATGTCTAATACCATCGCAAACAAGGTCTGTGTCTATGCAGAATTCTTTAGTAGTGCAGCGAAAATCCTTACAGGCATGTTCTGTAACAAAAAAGGTCGAAATTTCGTCAAATTTCGTCAAAACATCCCAACAATTTTTTAAAATGTAGATTGGCTTCAATGAGACCAAGAAGATGAAAATCTCTTTAGTGGCTCTCTTCTCATTATCTTCAATATCTAGTTTAAATTTTTCAAATTTATTTTGGTTCATCTGGTAATAGATATTATAAATTTAGAACGATTGAAGTTGTTTCAGTATTCTTGATCGAGTTTTAAAGATGAATTTTTAGATTTCATTTAAGGATCTCTTAAAGATTTTCCTGTTACTTTACTTCGATCTGAACAAGTTGAATAAGAAAAGATTTAATTTGTCTACTGTTTTTCGAGAAGGGGCTTTAATTTACTAACTATTTCTTGGATAAGTGAACAAAGCAGATGTAATTTGAAAAAGCCAAGTTTCTCCACTTTATAAAAAGTCCCTTGCAGGTATCCTGACAACTCAATTTCTACTGAAGTACGTGCAGTCCTGATGCAACGCTGCAGACGAACGAAAACTAATGGAGTTGTGCGCCAAACAACGTTTCGCCGCCATTAGTTTCTCGATACTACATTTATGCAACTATACATACTCTCTATTCTTCGTAAGACTATATAAATTAAAAATTAATAACATTTTTTATTTCTGAAGCACGTTCCAAACTATAACAGAAAATTTAAAGAGTATATCTTATAATAATAGAGCAGGTTGTAATTTGGGCCAAATCGGCCCAGATTCAATAGAAATTCATGTTTGCCGGAGCCCAATTAAAAAGAATGTCGACCCTTTTATAATCTGACGGAATCGAACAATTGTCGTCATTACGGTGATTAACACTGTTAGCATCGTCATCGAAGCCATTATCGTAATCGGGTCGCCTTACTCTCTGCACGAAATGGCCCACTACACGCGAACCCACCTAATACTCTACGACCACGCTAGGGTTAACACAGATTTGTTGTTAAACAATCCATCCAATCAAATCTGCGCTTCAGAGAATTTGATTCTCCGATTCTTGAACGACTAATTATTGATCTTCTGTTTTAATTTGAAGTTATGAGGTTCTTCAAGTAGGATACTGATGAGAGAATAAGCTTTGTCATTTTTTTTACCAATAAAAATCCATACCGACATGTCATAAATGTTTTCATATTGATGGATTTTAAAATAAAGTTGTTGCAAATTCTAAAACACCGGTTCCAGACAGAGGTAACACATTTCAAGAAAGAAAACCCCCTTGATGAATTATCAAGGATATCATGTATTATATGTTTAGGGTTTTTGGGTTCAAGATTTGGGATATTATGATTTTAGGGTAAGCTGTTATTTGAGTCAAAAGTTTAATCGGATCAAAAGTTAAAAACAATTTAATGCGAATGTTTGCTCATTTAAAAACCTGGGTCACTTGAGAAATGTCGTGACCTAGAATGCTGGCTTTCTGACGTTTTCTTTTGTTCAATGTTTAAAAATTCAAACAAAATAACTACAATTATAATAAAATTTGCTAAAATAATGGGGAACAATAAGAATAAGACTAATGTGAATAAGATGAAAAAGTTTATTGCAAAATACGTCTGCGCCTCAACAGCGTTTGGCCAATTCTATGTGAAGGCATCATGGAACTAAAGAAATATCCTGGACAACAAATTTGGAAACTTTACATTCTGAAGGTGTGTGAAATCGATGTTTTATTAAAATGTGTTTTTCTTGCGAGTTGGTGCACTACTAAGTTAGCTTTGAAAATTTATTCGATGCGTTTTTCTGAAGTTTGACAACAATCAACAATAATATAAGGCAAAAATAAGGACAACCAAATTCAGAGCAGCATATTCCGCTAAGAATATTTTAAAGAATCGAGTGTCTATAATTACAAATACTCTTCAAAAATCCTTCAATGTATTTTTCGATTAAAAACATATTGCCTCTTTTAATTTTTGTAGAATACCAAAAAATTGCAAGAATATGGACAGATCAGTATCAACTTTAAATGTCAACGTCTCCTCGCTAACAGACAAATTTGCGTGGTTAGAAGGTGTGCTGACTTTGCGAGATGAAAAGCTAGCTCCAGCAAGAGCATAAAGAATCTTCGATCTTTGATACGTAAAAACTTATGATGGTCAAATTTAAGATTCCAATTTTTCAATTCAAATGTGAGTACTGATGAAGATCGTGAAAACGGGACGGAGTTGATCACCAGCATCGTGAATGTTACACTGGAAGAAATACTTCCAGAAGATAAAAAAGGAATAAGCCACTTCATTTCTCTCTTAGGCATAGATCTGGATTCAAATTCTATTTCCAAAAAACGGATTAGTAGTGCTGTTTAAGGTCTTCTCAATTTGAAGCATCGTCCAGAAAATATACAGTCTGGATTTTAGGGTTTTCGGATTGTAGAGATTGCGAATGTGACAATTTTTATTCTTGGTTCAGATGTATTCATCATTAGTAATCAAAGAAAAAAACAGTCCTGATCTCAAGTATTTTTTGGATTGTACAGCCTAGGGATGTGCATTATGGGTTCGTCTACTCGAACGGGATCCTTCAGATTAAGGTGTTATCACAAAATCTGATTAAATTAAAGAAGACACGATTAGAAAGGAGCAACCAGTAATCGCCAATGAAAAAGACACATGAGTAGCTTTAGGGGATTCAAGATTGATGGTAATCTACAAGGAAATAAAAACGTGAAAAAAAGCTTAATGAATTTTTGTGGGTAATTTTAAATAATTTAAGAGTTTTAGGGTTATAGGGTTATACAGTTTAAATTTTGGAGTCTTCAGATTTTGTAGCACATAGGTTTAGGGATTTCAAGGATATGTATTGTAATTGAGCACTGGTCGATAACTTTTCTTAATTATTTTTTTAAACCTAGGGTTGGGAATCTGGGAGCTGTGTGCTGGAATTGAGTTCAGGTTGGTAGGATTTAATGGTTATGGAAATTTATTAATGGGGATTTTAGGGTTTTAATGCTGGACTTAGGACAGGGTCTGCTGTAGCTGTAGGTCATGGATATAGAGGTGCTGTTATTATTATTAATCCACTGAAAAAGCCTATTGAATTTCTAAGAGTTTAAAGACTAGGTGTGTTCATGATTAAGAATCGTCTAATTTAGGATGAGCTTTTAGCTCGCAGGGCTAGGGTTTAAAGGCTCTAAGATTATATTCTGGCATTTAAAGCTAGGGGTCTTAGGCTTGTGGAAATTGTCTAAAGAGAAATGATGATTATGTAAACATAAAAATACTCTGATGTATGTTTCACACTAAATAGGCTCTTCTATAAACGTTTAATGAGTATCAGAATGGTTCAGAAGAACATTCTAGAACTACAAACTAGATAAGAGTTTCTGCGGTGCAGGTTTCGTTCTGAAAGAGTGCGCACACTTTCGCACAAACTCGAAAGCGAATTAGTATACGCGAGTAAGAAGAACCCCTGAAGGGGTGTTGAGGTAAAGAAGTGGTAAGGGATGAGTTAGTAGGGGTCGGAGTAGTAAAGGCAAGGGGTGATTTTGTTGGTGAAGGGGGTTGGACTTTGGGAGAAGGAGAGAGGGTAATTTCCATACGGATGGTTCCCATATACAGCAGTAGTTGCCGCCTGCACAGACCCGGGTTAGAATTCCAGAGCACCCGCCACTGCCGTACGAGCAAATAATGCGTTTATGCATTTGCATGATGCTTCCGTAACGCGAACCAGTGCACAGCCGAGTCTCACTCGCCCCGCTGAACCCCAAACGAAACCCTCGAGCATGCACTCGGCATAAAATGTGTTTTATGTCCACGAATTGGCAGAAGATTAGCTCTCTGCTCTTGCATAATTTACTTTTAAAAATGCTATACAATTAAAAAATAGTCGTCCTTTTGTGGTTTTACAGAAGGGACTTTTGAAAAGATTTTTAGAATTTTTTATTAACGTTAGAAGCTCTTTTTATGTTCGATATTTCAATTAATGAAAGCACAAAAGATCTGAATATAAAAGATGCGATATGAAAAACCTCTTCTTCCTATGAGTCTTGCGTCATAAAACTGTGCAAGAAAAGAACTTGGGTCGAACGACTCTGATATTAGCTGGTCAGTCCGCCAGCCCATCATCGTGGAAGATTAAGGAGAATGTAATGGCTTTGACCAGACGCAGAAAAACTTTTTTAATATCGCGCTCAATATATATCGAGGACGCGAGATTGCGAGGATGCAAAAAAGGGCACGGCTTATTAGCTTCCCAAGCAGCTTTTAATACTCTCGGGTAATTCAGGTAGAAAAAGTTGAAAAAAATAAATAATAGAGCTTTTAAGTAAATATTTCCCCCTAGAGATCTATTTCCTTCGAGCTTCCACTGTCCTCAACATACTTCTTCTCACCGGAAAAAAGAAAAAAATTTAACAAAAGACGAGTCTCAGGATGCGTCGTACACGATCCTGAAACAGAAAAAGTTGACCGCATTGTGGCGAGAGAAAAAGATAGAAAAAAGAAAAAGAAGAAAGAAATGAGAATAAGAGGAAAGAGGACTACGAAATCGATATGCGGGTGCCACCGTCGAAGATGGCGAATATTGAAAGTGTGTCCCTTCGACTGGTGGAATTGAAATCGAACGACAGGAGATGCGAGAGAAATAGTAACTGGAGTGACAGAGAAACAAAATAACAGAAGAATGAATGCAAAGAACGCACTAGTATGTGCAGATTGAACGAAGCGGAAGTTGTACGCGACGGCGCATATGAATCACAACTTCCGACGTATTTCTCCGGCAAAGGATCCTCGCGGAAAAAGGCTATTTGTGTCTATACTGTTCAAGGAAACAGTAAAACAATTGCTTATTTTGCGATTTTCTTCATTTAATAAAAATAAATATGTAATAGGAAGATGATTAATTATATCTAGATGAAATTTTAGTGTTCTAGACACTTAGTTATAGATGTACCATTGTACGGTTCTAGATATTGCTTAAGTTTCACTTCTTCAAGTTGCTACACAAACTGCTATAGAATTCTAGGCAAACAATTTTAAGATTATAGATAATCAATATACCAATTTAAGGATTGATATTATTGGCTTTGCTGTAATAAGTGGTGCTGGACTTGTTAATTTCGAGATGAGGATTTATTTTGTGATTGGCATTTCAAGAAAATGAGAGTTGTAAAATTAGTCGTACTAGGGTGGGGGGTTGCCAGAGATATTTTTGAAGGAGTTGGAGTTATTTTGATTGAATTATTCTGATTCTTGGAATTGTGGAAATTGTGGGTTTTATGAAATGATGATTTCCATGTTGAGGATACTGGGATAGTATGAATTAGTGTTCCTAGCATTAAGGAATACTGGAGTTGTGATAATTTTTCTTGACGCATTGTGGGTTTTAATAGTTTAAATTGGTAAAATTTTGGGTCCTGGAGTTGTTAGAGTTAGTGGTATTAGGAGTTAGGAATACTGGAGTTACTGATTTCGGAGTTCAAGAGTTGCAGTGTTGGAATTGTTGGTTTTAGGAGTTGGCATTATTGAGATAATGGGTGGTGGTATTGTTAGATTTGTAGCTGTTGCCTTTTTGTTTTGAAGAGTAAGCTGTGTTAGAATCCTTTGTTTGTCATAATTGGTGGTATTGGTGTATTATCATTATTAGGGTTAATGGTATTAAGAGTGAGAGTTGCTAGAGTTATTGGTGCTATACTTTTCAGAATTTTAGTTGGTGTGTTGGTTTTTGAAGTTGTTAAAGCTGAGGCTTTGGAAGTTGTCCTAGTATTGTTAAAGTTCGTGCTACAGGAATGTTAGAGTTATTGCTCCTGGCCTCGCCCAATTTGTAGCGTATGCTTTACGAGTTTTAGTTTAGGACATGGTAGTCTTGAAGTTTTAGACATTTCGGTTGCATGAATTAATCGCTCTCATGTTGTCGATAACACTCTGGGCTCTAATGTCCTCACACTTTCATAATTTTATTCACTTTGAGCTTATACCATTACCTTATAAAACATACAATTACCCCAAAAATGATCCCTTATAGTTTCCCTATTTATTCCAACTTTCTGAAAATCTAGATTCAAAACTCGAACTTTATTCCACTTCGAGCCACTTTCCAAAATATGGAGCAAGAGCAATCTCGGCTATATTCTTGCAAGAGTTGTGTATTACACCAAATTGTAGTTTCTGAGCATCTGATGGTTTCGTGGGTGTTGGTGCGGACGAGTGTGTTGGGTATGGTGCTTCTGCATCGTAGTCTGCGTGATGTATTACTCGGCATTCATCCTTTATACTCTACTACGGAACCAACCCCGTACCAACTACATTCTGCCGGTTATTACGCCAAGCTGGTTATTCTGCTGGCGTACGATGTCGATGGAAAATCCTGATGGAGACGGAGAAACGCCTATTTTGAGAGTGAGATAGAAAGAGAGAATCGATGTGCTGAGAGTATGTGAAAACCGCGATCGTTAATACTCACCAGCGTTCCCGAACACGCGAGATCTCACGTGCTTCCTTCAAAGAAGCAATCCCTTTTTTCGAAAAAGAGGAATCATATCATACAATTAAATAATTAGCTAACTAATGTACATTTCGATTGTGGATTAAATAAAAAACGGTTTTCTAGTATCTACATCGCAATAAATTGAAATATTCAAGGTCGCGAAGAACTGTCGCAGGGAAAACATGAAAAAGAGGAGAGATGCGGGCAATTGAAGCGGGCCTTCGAATGAAATCCGTTACGTTCACTCCATCCAATTTATCACGAAATGCACCACAGAGCGTTTCCTCCGTAGAATTTTCCGAGAAGCATATAGCATGGGATTTTCCCTTGAGAGTGGGAAGACATGTGTGTTATGTCTGCCTAGTCGCCGGAAAAGGGAATTCCGAACTTCTCGTGCGCAATCTACGCAGAACGCTAAAAATAATTTAGATTCGGGAAAAAAATTCGGTATAATTCAAGCTAACATAACCATTTGTACACTAATATATTTTCTATTGATTTCGTTTGATTTAACAATGAAAAATAGAGCTTGTACCAAAATCACGTGACAACTCTATAGCCAGTTATCGAATCGATCCGCCTGAACAAACGGTTGGTCACGTACCCACGCTTGCAGACTATCAATTAATCACGCGAGGTAATTAGCGTCCGGAAAAAATCAAAGCAGAAAACGAGAGGTGAAAATTTTTGCAACCCCAGAATAATCAGAGCGAATAAATATACTTCAGCTATTCAAAAATCACTGAAGTATAATTGTTTGTAAGTATTTATCTTAAATTGTTAAGTATTTGTAACTTTGACCTTGAAAATAAAGGAGTTGTAATTTTCAAGGTCAAATGTGAAAAAGACACTTTATCATAGTATGAATTGCACTTTTAAATAAAAAGCGTTCCTCTGAATGTGCAAGGACTCTCAGAAAACATTTAGACGTATCCCTTTCGGGGATTAGGGGCTCCAGTTCCTAGAGAAATTTAATCAGAGGGATCAGATTTGGATAATACCAGACTGAATCAAAGGAGACTCGCAAGACCAAAATTGGCCGCCTGAGAGGTAAGAAGGGTCACAGCAGGAAGTCTCGACGTTAATTAATAGAAATGAGATTAATTAACCCTTGTGTATGAAAGATAGAGAGATTACTCACTTGGATCCTTGATGGCACTGATGACTAGTCTAAAGCCATTTGTGTCCGTCCCCCAGGCATCCGTTACGTATTTTAGCGTCACGAAGTTAGTCCTTGTATATAGGGCACTTACAGATGATTCTGTACTCCTACAGGATAAATCCACCTGGAAAAAGACAGAAAAAAAATAGATAAGGAAAAGCTGCTGCAAAAAAAACTTTGATAGAATAGTTTTAAAAACTATGGAATTAAATCTAAGGATAATACTATTTGGAGTTGTGCTCCAGCTTGTATTAATTTTTTTCGTTCCTGAAATTCGAGTTAAATATTATCGGTTGCAACAGCGTTAATAACGTACTTCTTTCTACTCCAATTAGCGGGAGACATAAGCGGATCAGACTAGGAAGTATAATCCACATTTAATTATCCACTAGCTTTGTTGTATGCTGTTTCATCGTGGACTAATCAACGACGTCAAAATAAAATATATTTTCTGTTTGTCAGATAGAGGACAATCCTCTTAAATATTCAGCTGTAAGCGTTTTATTTCTATTTCTCTTTTATATTTTTTTAATAAAAGGATCTTTCTTTCATTAATTATAAAAATTCTCCTATATCATATACCCCTACTACCCATAAAAGGCTTTTCCAACTACCCTAATTACATTCACCTATATACCTCCAATATGCTCGAATATGCCTCAAATAAGTTTTTTTCTCTAGCGCCTTTTCCAACCGTCCCCAATAATTTAAGACATTTTACCTCTATACGCATTTTGCAACCTTTTTCAACTATAGGAGACAACTCTTCGTAAATGCTAAAACGAATATCACTTATGAGAAACATACTATATTTCGCCTAGAATATTAATTAGCCCCATAATTGAGTCGTTTGTAAGCTAGATTTACATCTAGATGTTACGGAATTAATCATAGGTATCATTTTGACGAGAGGTAAGAAAATATCTCGAGGAGTGTGTACAGTCCTGATAACGGACAGAGAAGTAAGACACCACATAAATTCGCAGAACTTAACAAAGTAACGCTTATGGTAATTACCCAAAGTACTCCCTAATACGTGCACAAGGTTGGTTACTGCTTGTTAAAAACTAGCGAAATTGTACCTCGACCTGCAAAACTCCTAACTTCCTCTCTGCCATATCTCACCCCCTCTCCTCTTCCTCTTCTTTTCCCAACCCCTAGACCAACCCTTAAAAGAAAGTTTGTAGTTACCGTCTGTCGCTCGTCAAGATTTAGTTTACATTCGATTCCAGGTTTCCGGAAAATTGAAAACAAGTTTCAAGTGCCAGATGCAATTTTCAATCTAAGATCCATCAATATTTTTATCAGCGGAAAGTATCATTTATTATTTTTCAAGATGTCTTCACATACCATCAATTTCTCTTCTCAAAGCTTAGTTTTAGCCAATTTTTAATAAGTATTTTCTTTGTTGGGCTTTTTGGAGGTTTTGTGGGTGTGGTTTGCCGGCAGGCGAGGGGGCGCTTTGCGAGTTTATGAAAAGAGCAATAAAAACGAACTTAACGGGTCATTACGCAGCCCATAGAATAGAGTAAAGTTATCCCGCCATTATGCAAAATTGCATTACTCTCTGGCTTTATGTCTGTAAAGCGGCTGTGTCGACGTGTCTGTATGAGTAACCCTATCTGTGTAACTCAGATCCCTAACACAAACTTGTCCATACATGTCCTAGCCAGTTCGTAGTATTCGTTTTTTTTTCTGTACACTCTTCGCGGCTACATACTGAGCGGATACATTTAACGAGAAAATATTGGCTCCCAAATGGTTCAAAGTTAGCCGAGAACATTGCACGATTTTTTTCTCGATATTGTGATTTATTGCTCTGGACGGGTTTCTAATAACAAACATTTAAATAGGTTAATTGATATATTCCTCTTCCGCTTTTTTGCACTAATTAATTAGATTTTTATTACTTCTGTTATTCAAAAATTCGCTTGATGCTTCTCAGGACTGGCAACGAAGAAGAAAATGGAAAGAAAATAAAAAGAGAAAAAAGAAGATCCAAGAATGGAAGTGGGATTGAAGCCCTGAAGAAACGAATCTTGATTAATGGTGCAAGTTTCCACCCCAGAACCTCCTTAGTATCCTCTTTTCTCCACTCCCGTTTTCTCCATCCAAATCATTTCCACCCGTCTTTCATCGCCGCTGTATGGAATTCATAATGTAGAAAATGCATTAAAATTCAACCATGACATTGTACATTTTTCTACAATTGTATAAACTTTTATGATTGAAAAACAACCTTAGATTCAGTTGATTGCGGAATTAAAAACTGTCAATCGTGGACTACTTTTTTAAAACTTACAACCACAATCGTAATTTTTCAATACCGATTTTTAATCTAGAATCTTCCTATTATTCAGAACTATTGTGATGTAAAGAATCGATATGTAGATAAGTATTCTATTTCACGTGGTAAGAAGGCAAAACTAAGTAAATGCAGATTAGGCAAGTCCGCTTTTCCATTGACAGAAGTACGACATCGCTTTCAGAGCCACACTCGTATCTAATCAGATCGTGCTATCTCCGTGCATCCGCGCTTCGCGTTTTCCTTCCGCTGGCGTCGTTCTTGCTTTATACCTGAATTCGTTTGCAAGCACAACAGGCCTCGTTTGCATCAGCAGGGTAAATAAGTAACCATCTTTGAAAGGAAAATTCACAGCAGATGCGGCATATTCATTCGCACTCTTTTACAAAAAGCAGCATCTCATCTGGATGTGACCTCTGCTCCAAAATCACAAACAAAAATAAAAAAATTATTAAGCAACATCTACAAAATTACAACTGTGTAATATACATTCAACAACTGCACTAAATATGTTTCTGATCCTCTTATAATCCTAAACTTGTTTTGATGAAAGCACAAACTTTAAGCAAGATTAATAAAATATTTCAATAGGTTGAAATTTTGTTTTGAACTAAACTTCTGTTTATGTCCAAAGTCGCATACTAATTTCAAAAGTTTCTCGCGCGGAAATGGAGGGAGAGTTTATTCGCGAGAGAGAGTTGAGGAAGAAACCGCGCGATGCAATTATGATAAACGTAAGAGCTTCTTCCGAGAAGCTTTCAAAGCGCGTGTGCGTTCACAAAAACCACTATGCACGTCTCATCCAGAAAATAGGTACACCTATACTTCTGCTTCAATATTTCCTGTTCTACCGCTCCGTCACTTCCGGTCTTTCATCCTGTCACGATAAGGCCTCAGGCGTAATCTCCACCCTCACCCCCTTTAACTACAAATCCTTTCAGTTCCCTTCCATGATCAAACTTTCAGGTTTTTGAAAAAAGTATAATGGGCGTTTTCGACTAGATTTTTTGTTGTTGTAAAAGTAACGAACATTCAGAAACCCCTGGAATTAGTAATATTAATTAACCCAGCAGTCAACGCTTTCAAAGAAACAACTCCTAAGGTTAACGAGATAAAAACTTCTGTACCAATAACTCTAGGATCCTTGAGTTCCAATTCCATCAATCCTGACAACTGCAAAACCCAAATTCTCAGCATTGTCATATTCTAAAACTAACAATACACTAAATACAACTCTGATCATACTAAGACTCACAAAGTCAATACTGCCAAATCTAGCACAAATAACTGTATGGTCACTTTAAACCCAACACGACAATTCTGACAACTCGAACAGTTACAATCTCAACATTAACAAATTCTAAAACCAGACTTTAGACTTTAGACTTCAGCACAAATAACTCCCGGCTCCCTACAAGCATAGAACAATCAATCCTGAATACTGGACCACCCACAATCTGAGCATTACCAAACCTTCAAAGTAACAATACACCTAATTCTGTTTTGACAATACCAAGACCCACAAAATTAATACTATCAATTCTAGCGAAAATAAATGTAGGATCATTTAAAACTCAATACCACCAATTCTAACAACTTCAATACTCAAAATCTCAGCACTTACAAATCCTAAAACCTACCCATATTTTAAAATCCACCAGCAAAAAGTCCACGTACCCTAAAAGAACAGAACCATTAATTCTGACAACTCGAGCACCGACAATCCAAGTACTAAAAAATCCTTAAACTAACTATACATCAAATATAACTCAGACAATACCAATCCCCACAAAATCAACACTACCAACTCTCAACTCTCAACACTGCCAAATACTACAGCTAACAACACATAAAATAAAAATCTGATATACCTAATATCCATAATCTCAACACTACCAAAATCTACAATCATCAAAACAACAATTTTAACTTTAACTCCAGCGCCAATTGTTTATTATTAATTAGCCTTACATAAATACAGTAGCACTAATTTTTTCGACTTAAACATCAAATATTTTAATACCACCAATTTTCTGAAACCAACAGCATATTAAATACAACTCTGACAATACTAACATCCACAACCTCAACCCTATTCATCTCTACTGCTAACAACACATTGCGACATTTCCCGACTTTTTTCTTTCCATCAAATTACTCTGGATAATTCTCGAAGGATTTCTCTGTTAGATTAATGGAATCGTTAAGAAAAATACTCCAGCATGTCTAGTTTTTTTTTTTAATGGAGTGAAAAGGTAAAAAACTACTTTTTGGCACTTTTTTGAAGCCTGTATAAAATCAATGTGACACGCTCGAATCTTCTACTTGTACTTAAATAAAATCTTGGACCGTTTTTGCCAAAAACTGAATGAAATCGGCACAGAGCCAATGAATATCTCTTTTTTGTCGCTAATCGTATCCCGTGCTTTATATTCGAAGTGAAATGTATTGACTACAGCGCACGACTAAAAAACGGTTCGATACTGATTTCCTTTAGTTTTTGGCGAAGTGCCTTTAAAACAAAAAGTTCAACCTTTTATTTGAGTCCAGGTAGAAGATTCTAGTAGATCACATTGATTTTGCATAGGCTCCCGAAAAGTGCCGGAAGAAGTGGTATCCTGTCATTTTAACCCCATTTTTAACCAATCCTAGACATGCTAGAATATTTTTCTCAAGGGATTTTTAATGTACGGGGAAAATTCTATAAGAATCAGTCAACCTGATTTAAAGATAAAACATAATGTCAGAAAGTGTAATTCTAGAATCCTTAAATTCCTCTGTCACCATTTGCGACAATTCCAAAATTCATCCCACACCCACTGGAACTAAAAGATTTTAAGAACTCACACAATAACTCTTGAAATTCTGAAAAACTAAAACTCTAAGAATACAGCACCACCAAATCCGTACCATTTAACATCTAGAACCTCTCCTAGGACCAATAACACAACAACTCCAAAACTTCAGTGACAATAACTATAGCATTCCTAGATATCAGTTTCACTCATTTTGACAACCTTAACTCTCACAATCTTGGCACTATCACCTCCTAAAGTCAACAGCATACAAGATACAAACCTGACAATATCAAAATTCACAACCTTAACGCTATTACCCCATAAAATTCACACAACTACTACTAACACTCCTACACCAATAACTTTAGGATCCCTGAATTATAATTTTACCCATTCTGACTACTCCAATACCTAAAATCACAGCACTACCTTTAAATACCTTTAAAAAAATCACAACACTATCTCTTTAAATCAAAGACATACAAGCTACAAACCTGTAAATACCAAAATTTACAACCTTCACGCTACGAACTCCTAAAATCCACAAGACAACTACTAACACTCTTTCACAACTACACCAATAACTTTAGAATCCCTCAATCCTAATTTTACCAGTTCTGATTACTCCAACACTCACAACCTCAGCGCTACCAACTTTTAAAATCAACAAAATACAAGACACAAAACTTACAATAACAAAAGTCTAAAATTCACAACCTTGACGCTATTAACTCCTAAAATCCTCAAAGGCAACTACTAATACTCTTTAACTCCTAACCAATAACTTTAGGATCGCTCAATCAGAATGTTACGAATTATGACTACTCCAGCGCCCACAATCTCAGAACCACTGATTCATAAAAACATTACACTAAATATAGGTATAACTCTGTCAATACCAACACCCACAGGCTCAACTTTAGTAACACCAGCACCAATAACTCTAGTAAGGGTGATAAGAAAATGAGTCTGTGAGGGGATAACTTTTGAATATTTGGGGGTAGTTCAAAAAGATGTGTAAGGGGAGGAGGAATAGATAATGTTTGATATGGTAAAATTATATACTTGAATGGGAGTGAGACGTTGATCCAGGTGGATGTAAAGGGTATTAAAATCAAGGAATATGGTGGATAGTAGGTTAATAGTGGGGAGTGTTTTCGGTAGAGGAACCAGAAGGGCGGAAGGGAGTAGAATATTGTTGGAAGGTGGGCAGTACGAAGTGGGGTATAGATTAAAGTGGACCGTGAAAGAGGCGAGAAAAAGAGTCATGGAAGATATTATAAAGTACCATAATTCCTAAAACTCATAAAATTTTCACAATTTTTAAAATGTGGGCCATAAATTTTAGGTTCTTGTTTTACCCAGGGGTAGGAGCTGGTAAAAGCGACTATGCCTCGGAGGCTAGATTAACATCGCGTGCTACAACTTCAGAGGCAGGGTTCTTCCTCGCCCAGAGCAAACATTCTTGAACCCAGAAGCTCGAATAAGAATTTCTTTGAGATAAGAAATGCGGATTAAAGGACCGCTTTAAGCTTGCTGATCCTTCTAATACCAGGGGACTAACTTTTTTTCTCTTAAGTAAAATCGAGGAGAAATTATAATGAACCGAGAAAGAAAAGGGGTTTAGGGTATATAGTTTCTTGTGTAGCTATTAAAAGAGACAAATCCTTTCAAATATAGGAGCATCTATATTTGTAATTAGAATTTTGAACATCAAAGCTTGTTAACATGACAAATAGTTAATTAATGTATTAGTTAACTTTTGTATATTCTTTAATATAATGTATATTAAAAGTGCAACGATGGTAAGCACTTTAGCAGGTGATTACCTTTTTTTCTAAAAATAAAATTTTGTTGAAATTACCTTGTAATTTCCAACTGCATGCGCTCCATCATAAATATATAGATGATCGTTGCAGTCGAGTTGGAGTCGATCGAACCTGAGCATAAATCTTTGGAGAATGCTGTGCGTTTGGAACGTGATGGCGCAATCGAGATTTCTCTCGTTTTGCGATGTGAGCACGGCGCCATCTATCTTCCTGTAGAGGTCCCGCAGGAAGTGATTTTTGCAAACATCGTTCATCTGATCTAAAACAAAAAATTAAAAAAGAAAAAAATTAGTTCACAAGACATGCAACATTTGTTTGCAAACTAGTACCATCAAACGGGATAATTTTGGACATGTGGGGTAAATTCGGATATTCCTAAATTGATAGTTTAAATTACTCAAGGTGGGTGGTTTTAACCAAAATCTAGAACCAGTTAATGCTTAAACTGATTCCAGATTTTGGGAACAGTTGTGACTAATTTATCCTATGAGCTTAAGACATTTAAGGGTGTCCCAATAATGTACTCCTGATATAAGGACCCCCGGTTTACAATATTCCTAGAATTGATGTCCTTGGCAGTTTCTATATGAGGGTAGCCTATTTACGTTTAGATTCCCTTGATTAAAGATTAACTGCAACCCATTTTCGAAACCATACTTATATCGGGATTTGAGTGTATTAAACAATCATTTACCTCATTGCATAAAACGGTCAAAAGTTAAAGTTACTTGAAAGGAAAAAAACTCACTCACCCCTAAAAAAATTCTATTTACCCTCGATTCTGGATTTGAAAACCTAATGATTCGTCTGCGATCTGAATTGAAATTTTCCCAGCATAAAAGTCCTCGGAAAAAATTCATTCGGCAATTGAGCTTTGGATTTTCCACTATCATCCTTTTTCTCTTTCACTTGATTCCCGATCTCTCTTCTGGCAAGGAGTTTAGTTTTATAATCATCGGCATTATCGCAGTTCAATGATTCGCAAATTTCCGTCAAGAGGGTTGGCAAGAGCTTGAGTTTAATAGAAGCTCCGAGACGAATCATCCGATCGATTGGCAGCCGATTGATTCGTGCCTCATGCGGAGATAATGGCGATTCGTCCGAGTCCGAAGGTAGGACGATTAAAATCAGTCTGGTGCATCGAAAACGATGAAGGGGGTGCTGAGAGAAGTGGAGAACCTAAGCGTCAAGAGACGAAACTTCTACCTACCCTTGGTTGAAGTTATCCTGAGCCGGGTGGATCGTTCCAGCGGGATTAGTTAGAGAGAACTTCCTCTTTCTCAATTTGCTACCATTTTTGAAGGGATTTTGGAGGCTATCTCGGAATATTCTAGAGTCCGAGTTAGTTGGGATTTAGAAAATGGGATTATCAGATTTTACAAACATTTTCTAAGCTATCTTAGAGTTAGAAGCAGAGATCAATGCAATAAAAAATATTTGATAAAGTATTTGAGAGTTGGCATAGGGGATTACAATATTTGATCAATATTTATAGGCCATTTGAGACTTACAATTGGCAAATAATATAATTTTTAAATATCTTTTAATCTACTTAAGAGTTTGTGAAGGGGATTTATCATTTGAAAAATATCTGATATAGTAGTTGAGTTAGAATAGGGAAAGACCAGATTGTGCTAAAGATTTTCGAGTCTACTTGAAAGTTGACACATAGGATTATAATACATTCTTAAAATATTTGATAAAGTATTTGAGAGTTGGAACAGGAGATTTGCATTTATTAAATATTTCAAAAGTATTTGAGCGTTGGAAAAGGGAATTATCAGATTTTCTAATTACTTTCGAATCTATCTGAGAGTTGGAGCAGACGATTAATGCAGTTTTTTAAGTATTAGATCAAGTATTTGAGAGTTGGAACAAGGGCCTAATTCATTCTTAAAATATTTTTTTTTCATGCATTTCGAGAGTTGGAACAGGGGATGACCAGATTGGCTCAATATTTTTGAATCAATTTGATAATTGGAATGGAGGATTCATGAATTCTTAAAATATTTTTCCAGCTATTTTGAGAGTTGGAACAGGGGATTACAATATTTACTAAATATTTTGCAAGATATCTGTAATGTTGAACAGATGTTTGAACCTTTAGAACATGAAAAAGTTAGAAAAGTTAGAACATGACATTATCAGATTTGCTAAATATTTTTGAATCTGTTTGAGAATTGGAATAGAGAATTAATTTTTCTTCCTTAAATATTTGGTAAAGTATTTGAGAGTTGGAATATTGAATTACTGTATTAAAAAAATATTTTGAGCTATTTTGAGAAGTTGATTGACAGGGGGTTAATCCTTTTGATAATATCTGATAAAGCAGTTGAGAGTTGGAACAGGCAATCACTAGGTTTGCAAATATTTTCGAATGTATTTGAAAGTTGGAATAGGGGATTATTGCATTTTATAAATATTTTTAAGCTGTTCGAGAGTTAGAATAGAGGGTCATCATATTTGATAAATATGTTCTCATATATTCAAAAGTTGGAATAGAGGATTACCAGATTTACTAAACAATTTCTAAGCTGAGAGCATGGAATTATAAGATTAGATAAATATTTTATAAGCTATTTGAGAGTTGAAACAGGAAAATTATTGTTTTGTATATTACCTAAAGAAGATATTTGGGGTTGAATAGGAGATTTTTTAAAAAATTTTAAAAGTGTTAAAACACCTAAAAATTATAGCGTGTACTGAGTGAAATTTAGATCATGAAAGGCAAGAGAGGAAAGTTTACAACCTTGGAAAAGGTTATCCCCGACGCGGGGCGTATCGTTCCATCAAGGATTAGTTCGCGAAAACCGGGCCCGAGTTCGATCCCAATCGAATGCACCGGAAAATCCCCAAAGACCACGTTACGAGCTCTACTTCAGGTATCGAAAGAGAAGATCTCTCTTTGACCCACCAGTAATTCCTATAAAATGTTTTATACTAGAGTGAATTCGAATTCTAAAATATAAGGTGGGATTACTTTGGGAACGTTGGAAATTTCCTTTACATTTTAATAAACTTCCTTGAGTCTTTTTCATTTTTATTTTTCTCTATTGACTGCATATTATAAAATTTTAAGATTTGTATAAAATTAAATATCATAATATCATTTGAGTTTTACAATTTTAGGTACAATATTCTATTTGCAGAATGTCACAATTACAAATTTGTAGAAGGCCATAATTGAATAATGTACAATTGGTACAATGTAACAATTTTACCATTGTCACAATGATGCCATTAACAGTTGCACAATATCACAATGGGAAAGTTTAGATTTTGTGCAATGTATCCTTCCACGGCAAAAAATTTCTCCATAATAGGCAATTAATTTTTGTATTTTGAAAAATGTGTTTAATTTGAAATCTTCTGTTTTTTATAGAATTAATCTGTAATATTGTATTTTCGAGGCTACTAATTCAAAATTATCCAATTTTCTTAAGGTTGGAAAGTAACTGAGTTCAGTGATTATGTTCAGTAACTAACTTTAGTAACTAATTAGGTAGTTGAATTAATAACTTTACAATTGGCAATTTGTACAATTGCACAAGGGCATAATTTACAAATTGTACAATTTTGCAGTGGTGCAATTCAGATTTTGTATAAAGTTGGTAAAATCTTACAATTTACTCAATATTACCATTTGTGCAATTTTTAAAATTATGCAATGATACAATTTGTACAATGTTAGATTTTTGAGTAAACTTTACAGTTAGTACAATTAAACATTTTTACAATAAAAAAATTAGTAGCACTTACGATTTGCACAATTGACCATTTTTAAATCTGCAACTTATATAATTTACAACTTGTGTCATTTACAATTAGTACCACTTACAATTTGTACATTTACAATTTGCAGAATTTACTATTTGTACAATTTACAATGTATGTAATTTACAATTTGTGCTATTTAATAATTGTGAAATGTACAGTCTTTTAATTTAGCATTTTTACAATGTGCAATTTGTACAATTTATAGAATTTATCTTCTGTGCACTTAAAATTTTTTCAATATTATAGGTTATGCAATGTTACAAATTATGCAATCCTAACATTTGTACAATATTATATTTGTAGTTACAGTCTTAAATTCCTTTAATTTACAAATGTACGATTTAAAATTTTGTAGAATGGATAATTTTTGTACATTCACAATTTATACAATTTGCCATTTGTACAATTGGTACAATTTACCATTTTTACAATGTGCAATTTGTACAATTTACCATTTTCACAATGTGCAATTTGTGCAATTTACAATTTGTCCAAATGACCACTTACACAATGCATAATTTATTATTTTTCATTATACAATGTGTACGATTTACCATTTGAAAGATTTACAATCTGTATGATTGTATTCAATGGTAAAAAGACATTTCACCAGGACATATCTGATATTAGCCAATTCTATTCCCCTTCAACAAGGGGATAACAAAAAGCTTTAACCCGGCGCCTGGGGTTAAGTTTGTATTCCCTAATAGAAGGGAAACTCGATGGAGAAGCTCAGAATCGGATCGGTGAACCGGAGAGTGAGTATACTAGCAGAAGCTACCGTGGAGTAGAGACTAGACCAGAGGTTTCCCGTGACACGTTGCCGGGAGCAGAGACCCTGTAAAAATGACAAGGTAGAGTCGAAACTCCCGACGAAGGGCAGACGACACCGGCACATATTACAGTCTCTTTGCCCTCGGGCCGTACGTCAGTGCCGTGAACCCTCTGCACTACCGTGCCAACCACCCCTAACCATCTTCCCTATCTTTTTCTATCCTCTTCTATCATTCTCTATTCGTTGTCCGTCCTCCACCCCTTTCCTCTCTCATCCACCCCATTTCCCCCTTACCCACCCGATGCTCACCCTCCTATACGTCCCCCCTCGCCCAACTGACTCTCTTCCATCCGAACCCCATTCCACCCTCATGCTCTCACCGATGTAAGCCCGCGGCGATCAATATTACTCACTTCGGAGTCTCAAACCGTCGCCGCTTGCCGTCTACGCGTTAACGAATGCGTGTCTCTTTAATCCGGCTGAAATGTGACTTTAGACCTCAAATTAATAACCCAATGTCTGTCAGTGAAAAATTATAAAAAGTGGGAAAAGTGATTTTCAAGGTCAAATCTAATCAGAGATCTTTTTAGTGTCGAAAGTCAAAAGAAATATTGGCAGGAGGAAAGTTTTTGTTTAATTTACAGCCTCTGAGAAATGTTTACATCGTTTCTGTATTTAGAGAAAAAGAAGTTCCTGGGGATCAATAAAATTTTAAAATGTTTTAGGCTCGTCAGGCAGGGATCACAACTCGAGGGGGAGTATAAAGCCCAGAAGAGGCTGATTCATAGAATGGGTGACGGCAAGCTTTATCATTTAGAGGCAGCAATCGACACTCCAAATTGCGAATGACAAAGCAAAAAAAAAGTGCTGGCGAAAAATAAAATTAAGAACTAGTTATTGGAAACACATTTTTGTAAATAAAAAATATCAAGCCTGATCTATAAATCTTTATAAAAGCAATTAAAACAAAATTTTTAAGCTTTCATTCAGAAATACTCACAATTTTCGTTTTTGGCCCAGGCCAAGGGAAAGAGGAGGCCCAAAAGGAGTGCCCATTTGCCAACGGCTGGCATTCCAGGGCGGGAAAATTCCAGATAAGGGGGATTGAAAAATGGATCTTTTTCTACTCATTCAGAAAGCACAATCACCATCACGAGCACAATCACCTCTAATTCACACTAGAATATGTCTCTTAAAAAATTCATTGGCTCCCCATTGAATTGTTTCGATTTTTTCAGACTTAAAACGGAAGTGCGAAACGCGTCCGCACTTCGCGAGGAATAACGCGCAACTGATGGACGCGCGCGAACCAATTCGAATGAGCCGCGCATGTGTACTTGCAATCGAAAAAGGGAAGGGATTTACGCTCTTTTACTGATCAACCCTACGCTGCGTGCGCCAGACCGAATTAACCCCCGCGACACCTATTCATATTTTCTCCCTTTTCGTTCACTACTTAGATTCTAAAGCCTCAGTTTCAAGAGTAGTTAGGGGCTTTTAGGTTGAGTAAACTTTTCTTCTCGAAATTTTTCACTTGTTCATAATGTAATAAGTTTTTTTAAAGCAAGTTATGCTCTTTATTATCTTTTGTAAACCTAACTTTAGAGCTCTCTATTTAACAAGCTTAAGCCGTTAAAATCTGTTTAGTTTTGTGTTTGGAGTGCACCTGAAGTCGAATATCTAAAAATAAATGATGGTGCACTACTCCTGGTAGGGTGCGACGAAACTCGTTACAACTTTGCGGAGCAGATAATTTGCCAGTGTGCTGATTTCGAAGGAGCTTCCAACTATACAGCCCAACTCCAACTGCTATCGCCAACTTAGTATTCCAAAACCTATTCGCAACAGTTAAAGTATTTAATTAAGGATACCCTGCCGCAGTCTCAAGTCCGACAAATCTACGCTTTACCATCTTCCAGATCAGATTATTCGATAATTTTTGCAAAGTTTCTAAAGGTAGAACCGCTCTGGATTTTTTTTTCTTCAAGTAAAAATTCAAATAAAACTACATGGAATAGGTACAATAACCAGCTGTATCGAATGTCAGCACAAAACAACTGCACCAAATTGATATACAAAATTACTGCACAAAGCCTTTATGCTGAATTTCTGTAAAAAAAAAAAGTTGCAGCAAATGACTGCACAAACTATTTTTACCTAATGATTGCCTAATACATATAAACTTCTGATAAGCTTCTGTACAAAACAACTGTACCAAATGACTGTACAAACCAGCGGTACTGAATTTTTGCAAATACCAGATGTTCCAAATTTCAACACGAGCCAACTGTGCGCAATCGCTGCAAAAAGCAGCAGTACCAAATGTCTATAAAAAACAGCTGTACCAAATAAATGTTGAAAAGCACTACATCCGAACGAGATTTCTGCTCAAAATAGTTGCTGTTCTAAAGAACTCTAGGGAAATTTGTAGAATTGCAGTCCAGTCAAATTTTGATTAAAAATTACCATCACCTAATGATTCTGATTAATGATAAATTGTTTGGTTTGATGACAGTTTGGACTCCCCAATTAAATTTCAAGTATCTTGTTCTGAAAACATTGAATAAATCCCTTTTCCAATAGAGAAGCACGTTTTCCGAAAATTCAAAGGAAGAACCTTTGAAAATGTAAAAAAGGATTCCAAAGACCTCTTGAGAAAGACCAGTTTTGAGAACAAGTACATCCGAACGGAAGTTCCGTTGAAAATTTTCCGCTTAGCAAGCGAAGCCTTTTCAGTTCTTTTGATACGAATGGCACATGTCAGGATTGGAAGACAAAATGCAGAGCAGGTACAGCGATGTCATAACTAATTCCATTTAATGTCGCAGAATTACATAGAAAAAGTACATCACTTAATTCGTGTGACGGACTTAATCCGTGGCAGTCGGCTACTACACTGGATGGCATGAAGGTAGAATACTTTAACACGTTGCGTTGAGAAAAGTGAAAAAATTCTTTTTAAACACTAAAAAAGATCCAGGAAGATTATTGATAATTATATTTTCCGAATGCATCTAATAGCAAAAAAGTTTTAGTAATAGGCTAAAAAACAAAAGTTTAAACAGCTGCACAATACAATTGTAAAGATCAACTGTACCAAACATCTTAACTCAGCAGCTGCACGTACCAGTTAAGCCAAGTATCTAAACCAAATAGCTATACAAACAAAATTTTGTAAAATTCAAGGCCCTTTTTTAAAATTAATTAATTAAAATTTTGTTTCAAGTAGAAAAATAACACTTTACTGCATCATTGTTATCTAAACTTTCGACTTAGTTTACGAAATCGGATTTCTCAGTAAGGTAAAGCTGTTTTCTGTTGCTTTTTAGTAAATGTTTAAGTAAAGTTTCATGAAAAGACATGCACAATTTTCGGTTCTATATTCTACAGCCGTATTGTGCAGTTGATTTACAAAGATCTCGAGACCCCAAATCTCTTCGAAATCAAGCTAACCCGACCATGGCTTCCAGACTTGGCAAGTGTGCTCTTGGACATTTTGTGCAAAAAGAAGAAGAATAAAGGAAGAAAAAAGCGTCGCACAGGTTGATTTGGTGAGCAAAATTCAGGGTGTGAATCCAACACTGAGGCAGCCGACCGAGTAATTAACAAAGACTTTGAAAAGTGCGAGGGAGTAAGGGGTTCTGGAGAATCAGCAACGTGGATAGAAAGGGATGAAGGAATTAAGAGTGGAGAGGAAGAGGCTAGGTCTGCAGCAAATGGAGTGTGTGAGAGAGAGGGAAATTTGGCTGGCCAGATGGAGCACCATGCTCGAAAATTTTTCCTTTCGGGTACTCTTACCAGTTCTCTCTTTTGTACTTCAGCTCAAGGAAACCTCTCTTGTCCTCTTTGGAATTAGAATCGCAAGGATCCGACATTTAATTAATTAGTGAAAAGTAATTCCATGGTTAATTGGATGAAACACCGTTTTCTTGTGTACAACTTATTTTTTAAAGTGGTTAGCAAAACTGGTTTGCTCAAGCTGTTGATAAAGTTATTTTGAAAATTGTTCATTCCTTCAGTCATGATGATGGAAGGTACGCTTATCTGGGAAGAGTCTCTCGCCCCGATAATGTCCTGGAAAGTGAGTAGGTAATTTGATTGCGTCTTAAGATACCTACAGTCGATGGAATTTAGCTCGAGGTGATTACCATTAGACTTTCCTTACGCCACTTCCTCTATGTCTCCTGTCTCGTATTCCTGATCTAATTCTTGATCCTCTTATCCTTCTTATCCTTCTTCTCGTTACATTTCTCTTTTATTGTAAAACTTCACTTAATGAGAAAAATAAAATTTAGAAAGGTTCATTAAAGTAGCTGCTATAATTTAGATCTTCCAAAGCAGCAGTAAAGTTTTAGTTTGCTAAATGTGTAGGAAAATTTTTTAGTGAAACAGCATAAACAAGTTAACTCAATCCGGTTGGACTAAAAAGCCAATTTGAATCAGCTGTAACAAAAGGGATTCATAGAGAAGGTTTTATACAACTGTTTTATTGATGTAGTTTTAGGGCAATTGGTATGATGAAGCCACTTTAGCTTATTGTTACTGCACATTATTAGCTGCACAATTAATTTGATCAGCTGGTTTACTAGTCATTCAGTTTTAGTATAGGTAAATTTTTCGTCTGGTAATGTAGTTTTCGTGCAGTCGGATTTTTGGACCTGCTTTATCAGTTGGTATATGCAGCTGATTTGTGTATACAGCTTCAATACAGTCTGTATTTAAATCTTTCCTTGCTGAAGCTATTTAAGGACAATCGTTTTATACGACAGGTTTTTAAAAAGTTTTTTGTACAGCTTATTTGTTGAAGTTGGCTTATAGCGCCTGCCTTACGAAACTGTTTAAAAGGACTAGTTATTTAAATTAGTGAGTGCAGGTCTACCTCATAAAATACAATACTTTACTTATTTTTTTAATTACATCTTCTTCCCTTTGTCTCTCATTTCCTTCCTCATTAGAGATCCTAATTCATCTCGACATCCTTACCTGCAGTAACGAAGCAAATCCAGCAAAGTCTTAAGCAATTACCCACCTCCCAATTTCCTATTTTTAATCTCTCCAATTAAGATTTGCCTACAGCTAAGATTACACATCCTAATCAAAACAACATTTTCACAGAAAATCTACATACACCCATACCTCCTGATGTTTCCTGATCCTTTTTTTTATCTCAGGTAAATTAGATCTACACCAAGGACAAAATGGGGTCAATTTCTTAAAGTCTTTTCCACACCCTTAGTTGTTTATTCTGCTCCACCTCGCTCGAGCTTATCCGAGAGGGTCATTGATCGTTGGGGTCTCTCTTTGAAAAGTCACGCCGGCTTTATTCTAACCTTTTGTGTCCCGCCATCTACACTTGAAGATTCTTTGCTCAACTTTTCCAAAAAGCGATTGCTTCATTGATTACAAATATGACCTTGAAAATGGTACAATGGCCAAAATTGAAAGTAAGATCGAAAATTTGAGGCAGTTTTTTCGGAAAATTGATTATACGGAATTGTTGGTCGCGTGCGGTCGATTGAGGGGTTTTTAATGCACGCTGTAAGAATCTTGAACCGCTTCCTGGCCGCCGAGCGAGAATCGATTACGAAGCAAAAGCGGTGGGAGCAGCTTCTATTTTCAGCACTAAAAATGTCGACGAAAATTAATTGGTCGTAAAAGGCAAAACAATAATCGTTATCCAGAACGTTTTATTCGATTTCTTATTCCTTTTTGTGTTTTTTTTTCTCATCTCGGTTCGCTACCGGTGTAAAAGCTAAGTTGAGCACGTAACGACATCTGCCGACAAGAAAAATTTTATAAGCCTTACAATCCGAGGTGTGATTATCGTAGAATGGAACCCAATTCAGACGCTTCAAGTAGTTTCTGAAATATCCTATTTCTACTTCGATTCAGGCAATTTCCCCTCTTCAAGGATCCCAGCAAGAATAGCTGTAATTGGACGAATTTTTTTAATATCCAGATTTGTGCTGATTACGTTCTTACTTTTTACTGTTTCGCTTATTGGAATTTTTAATATATGTAAATATGTATAAAAGTTATATCTCTAAATTTTTAACAAAACGGACGAATCTTGTTTTTACGAGAAGGAAATTGGAAAAATTGAGAAAACCTTCTTTCTGCTCAAGAACAATATTGAAAATTATAAAGATCCTGCTTTTGTGAAATTAATGCATTAAAAGAAACAATTCTTTTTCTATTGAAAAAATACAGCATAAGTCTAGAAAATAGGAAAAATAAGACAAATAGAGAAATGTTTCTCCAATGCTAAGAAAAATATAAAAATCCTCTTTCTAAGTCAGGAAACATGCTAAGAAATAAAAATATCCTCGTTGGACGTTATAATAAACCTTGCAAGGTACATCTTCCATTCTTGTGATTATCAAGAAAATAAATTTGTCCACCTCTCAAATATTTTCGATAGCAGTTTTTTAAATTAGAAAATACTACTTTCTGAATGAAAAAAATCTTGAAACGAAAATACCAAAAAAAATCTCAAACATGGACAATCTCTCCTCCTTGAAAAAAGCTAAAAGGAAATCATGGAACCTTTCATTCATATTGAAAAGAATTCTTAGACACAAAAAATACCTGTCATTCAGCTTTATTCTATTTTTTAAAATAGAAAATCTTTCCTTTCAGCTTCAAAACAATTTCCAAGAATGGAACTCGCTTTTTCAAACTTGGAAAAAAGAGTCTGGAAAATATTTCTTTCCAAATTGAAAAAGGCTACAAAATCTCTTAAACCTTCCTTTTACGTAGAAAAAAATTATTTAAACTATTGAAACCTTGCTTAAAGTTTAATCAGTTTTAAAAAAATGTATTAAGTCCCTCCTTCCATCTTAAAAAAATCTCAAAACTTTATCATCCCTCCTTCTACCCTTAAGAAGACTCCTAGGACCAAGAAGTACCTTCTCCAAACTTGAAAAATTATTTTAAAAATTTTTAACCCTTCCTTTCATGTAAAAAAATGGTCAAAGCTAATCAAAAACCTCTTTTTAGCGTGATAAAAGTTTAAAAAAACAAATCTTCCTCCCCTTTTGAGAGAAGCTAAACAAATTTAAAACTTTTTACGTGAAAAAATGTTCTTACAATCACAGATACTATCTTTTCAATTTGATCAAATTAAAAATAGATATTAAGTCCATTTTTGCAACTTGAAAAACGAACTAAAAGTTTTTAACCAAAACTAATTTTTTAATGCAAATTTAAAAAAGAATCATTCCTTTCAAAAAATCTTTAGAATACAAAATTGATTTCTTCTTTAAAAGAAATTCTCAGTCGACGCGTAAAAATGTATTTCAATATACTTTAATAATCACAAGCCTGATGTATCAACCACCCTCTAAAGAATTTTTTTTCCCAACTGCGCATGTGCCTCCTCCTCTGAATGGGTGCACTAGGGGAGTACGTTCTGAAATAAATATGGTTCCTGTATGGCGGAGTAAATGGCATGCACCCTGAACGTAGTAACGTTGATTGAGCGAGAAACGTCTACTCTCTCGTCACTGCATGCATATCACGAGTAGCACGAGCCTATGTGTGTGGGGTGAATGAATGGGGAGGTATGTGTATGCGTCTGTATGTGTGTTGGTGCACCTGTGTGTGACGAGAGTCTCCTGCACACGAAGGGAGCAAAAGCAAATCGGTTTGTCTGTCGAGAGGAGCTGTGGGGTGGAGGGTGGTCTGTAGGGGGTGGATTTAAGGGGTTGTTGGGGGTTCGACCACCCCTAACGAGCGTAATTGGAGCAGGTGGTCGACCGGCTCTGTGGTTTTCTCGCATACGTAACTAACCCAAAGGCATCCGGCTCTCGCACGAATCGCAAGCAACCCCTGGTTGCCTTGTCGATTTGCCCCATCTTACCTCTATTATTCCTAGTATAGTTCCTTCCGATACTTCTCTAAATCGACTCTCTGTATTGGTTTCTACTCAGCAAAACATCTGTGACTGGTCATCTCTTCTCACGCGGATCCGGAATCCAAATGTTCCGTGTTCTCGTTCTAAGTGCTTGTTTTTACTGGAAAAATGCACTCAGAAAGTTTTTTTCTTTAGGAGGACTCTATGGAAGTATTTGCTCTATTCGGCTATTTTTATTTTTTGAGTAATCTATTCCATCAAGATATTTGAAAAAAATTCGTTTTTAAAGAGTTGATATTGGTTGACTAGAAGCGGCTTGTTGATGCTGCCTGTTCACTAATTTTAGTAGAGTTGCTTTGTTGATGTGGCCTTTTTACAGATTGCTTGGTGATGCAGTTTTACTACATTTTATTTGTTTTCGCAGTTAGTTTGTTCATGTAGTTTTCGTTTATTTTATTTCTTGATGGATCTTTCGCACATTTGGTTTGTTGATGAAGTTTTAGTACATGTCGTTTTTGATGATATTTTTCTTTTATAGATAGTTTGATAATGCAGATTTAGTGCAATTGATATATTTTCGAAGTTTGTTTGTTGATGCTGTTTTCGTACATTTGGTTTTTTGTATCCTTCGCACATTTTGTCTATTGATGCAGCTTTATTACATTATGGTTTTCAATCCTATTTTAGCCAACTTGATTGGTTGATTCCTCTAGTTTTTTGATGATGTTTTTCTTTTACAGATGTTTTTATAATGCACGTTTAGAACAATATAGTTATAATAAAAATATAGTTTAAATTTAGTTTAAAATATAGTTTTTTGATGATATTTTTCTTTTACAGGTAGTTTTAAAATCCAATTCTAGCACAATTTATTTGCTTTCGTAGTTTCTTCGTTGATGCAGGTTTCGTACATTTGGTTTGTTCATTAATCTTTCGTACACTTTGGCTATTTATGCAGTTTTATCACATAATGCAGGCCGATGCTACTTTAGCACATTTGATTCATTGATACAGTTTTAGTACAGATGGTTTATTGATAAAGTTTTAGTATAGAAGGTTTGTTGGTGATGTTTGGCATTTACGGATGGTTTAATGATGCAGATTAACTACAATAGGGTTGTTTCCAAACTGATATATCATTTTTCCAATAAATGGATATTATAGTATTTAAAAATTCTAATTTTAAAAACACCAAGAAAATAGTGTTGCATATTGTTTACTACTTTTAATTTAGTGTTGAAATATGAAGTTTCTATCGCGATGTCGATTGGAAGGCCCCTTTGACGTCAAAGGGATCGAATTTTTCACCAATCACAGCTTATGTGTCAGAGATTCTCAAATATATATTTCTGTGCCGATTTTCTGTTTTGGTTATCTGCACATCAAAAATAAAAGTCCCAAAATAATATTTAAAAAAGATTATAAGCATTATAAAAAAATTTAAGACAAAAACTTTTGTATAAAGAATTCATTGAAGAAGTACTTTAATGTAGTCATGTTTAGTGATCAATTCGTAAATATGTAAGATTTTAAATCCAAATATTACAACAGAAGAACTTTTTTTGTCACATAAATATTAAAAAATAAAGTTACCAAATCAAAATGTTCATAATTGACAGCAGACTGTGGCCTAACTTCTTTGTCGTGATTTTCGTTAGTTTTGATAAAAGCCACATCTTCACATTGGTAGATAATTATGAGAACCTTTGAGTCACGTGACACCCGCGTGACACCTACTGGAATAAGTGTTTTACCGCCTTCAATTTTTAATAATTTTTTTCTGTTGGAAGACTCAACAACATCAAAAATTGTAACACACCTTCGGTTTGGATTAAAATTATGTATAAGAAAATATTTTTATCTAAAATCGTGAAACAACCCTATTGGTTTGTTTCAGTAAGTTTTTTGCGTATGTAAATTTAGTACAGTTAATTTTTTAATGCAATTTCCGTACATTTCAATTTGTTAATGTAGATTTCACACATTTGGTTTGTTGGTGTAGTTTTATTACATTTGGTTTGTTGATCCAGTTTAAATGCACTTATTAGTTCAATGCAGTTTAACACATACAGTTTGTTGCAGCTGTGATAGTTTGGCTATTTTATACAGCTGTTTTTTTGTTCCAATTTTCAACAAACGGGTTTGTGGATGCAGTTTAAATACAGTTGGTTTGCAGATTTTCTTTATTTAGACTCTTCTAATACAGCCTTTTTCTTCTTTACGTCCTCAGGAAGCAAAAAACATCAGTTTCCTTTCACATACTAAGATCTGTTATCAGGAATAAAAAGATTCTTTGAGAGTGGCAGTTTTATCCAGAATATGGAGGGTCATGAAAAACGAACGATTCTTGCACTGATGGTGAATCGGTGAGAGTCTCTATCTACGATAATAAAATCTCTAGTACTACAATCGCACCCTGTAGTAAGGCTGAAATATCTATCGGATCGTTAGTCATGAAACAGCGGAACATAAACCCTCGCTTAGAGTGTAGTGTTACACTTCGCCCAACGCGTCGCCGAACAAGCGATGAAATCGCTACACGAGATAGCTGAATGCGCAGTTAGAGTGAGAAGGAGAAAGAAAAGTGTTAGAGACACTCCCTCGCATCAGTGGAAACACTCCACTTCGGTTAGCCCAAGGTACAAATCGAGTCTACATGTTTTGAAATTACAGAGAATTATAATGCTGACGGATAAATTCGGCATTGTACATACAAATTCAACCCTGTTTATTGCGTTTAATGCAATTAGGAAAAGGCTAGAAAACAGTAATAAACCACACTTGTCATTTCAAATGGAATATTCTAAATAATTGATAGGCGGCGATCCAAAAGGTGGTAAGGGACAAAATCGAAATCTTAACCGCAAGAAAATTCATTCTCAAAGAATCGTAACTGCAATTTAAAGAAAAAGCTGTTAAGTAGGGAGAAAAAAAGTTTGATCAATGAAAGTGGTTCAGTTCTAAGGAAATGAAAGTTCGGAGTGACGGCTTATCAGCGTAAGGGTTATCTACAATTTCTCACTTTTAGGTAGTAAGAAGTAATTATATTGAAAAATTTTTCTATGATAGGCATTTTTGTCTAACGCCTGGGGTCGGAGATTGTGTAGAGGAGGTTGAGAGCCATTAGGTTTTGAGTTCTCTGGCGTTCCTACGGTGTTTGTATTAGGATTTTTTGTATTTTAAGGATGTTGTGTGGGTATGGAGCGGTTTGGGCTCAATGCACGATTATTGGGTTATTTTTGGTTCTGTGGACAATATGTGTGTTTGCAGTATTTTTGTTTTAGGAATATAACATGTAGAAGAAGTTGAGAGTTATTAGATGTTCTAGGTTCTGAGAATGTGGTTTGCTCAGAGGCACATAAGCGCAGTGTATGATAATTTGATTGGTTGGGGTTCTGAGGATGTTTTGTGAGTATGAAAGTTTTGCGTTTTGAGGATGTTTTATGTTGATGAAGTTTAGAATCATGCAGAGCTGTAGGGTTGATTTAGTTATTTTAGTTTCTGGTGTTATTGACAGTCTTATAATGTTAAAAAGTTTTTTGTTGTGTGTTTTGCATGTGTGTGGTGGGGTTTGGCTGCATGTCTTTTTTTACTTTAAAAAAGAACGATTTTCGACAGAGGATTCTTGAACGAGATAAAACAGATCGTTGAGAAACTTTTCGTGCGAATCCAGCACCGATTGGGAGAATCTTTTGAGAACTTTCCTATTGGCGAACGTGAGTGGACTCAATTCTAACTGCCGGGAACTACGCCACTCTTTTCTTGCATTTGTGTCTACATGTGTATCTATCGCTTACGATACACTTTTCCCCAAGTTTCATTCGACGACTCCACCATCGAACGAAGTGGCTACACTCTACTAAAAGCCATTTCCACAAGTAGCATCCTTTCTCTCCAATCAACGGTGAAACTAGAATTAAGTAATTTAAAAAAAACTTTTTCGCGTATTCCTACACGAAGGCAATATTTTAATCGAAAAATAATGATAAAAATTACTTTCTACTTTTCTCTTGAAAGAAGGACCCCAATTATATCGATAGTAACAGAATCTCGTGTAAATTTAGTTCTTTTTTTTGCGAAAACTTAAAGCTGAAAAAAATATTGGTTTTCCCGACTATGTTTTCCACTTTCTGCGCGAATAAATGCGGGTTGGGACTCGCCGTGGGCTATGTTTGATTTTCCTAGGGAATCGGATTCATGGAGAATGTACATTGTAGACTGGCTTGTTTGTGTTAGCACTTTTCAGCGAGTACTCGGATTTTGGTATTGATCGGTCGAGGATAATACAATGTGGGTCATACGTGTATTTCTCATCTGTACTTACTTTTCGTTTCGTATTTGCATATTTTGCCTTTCAAATTGCTTATTTGTAAAAGGCCTTATCTTAATTAGGCTTGTCTGACTGAACACAGTTTTTCTACTCTACAGATGGATTAGTAGTGAAACCCAAGATATAATCAGCCAGCGATGGAAATTTATATATTTAAATTTGACATTCGTGCTTTCTGTATGGATCCTATATTTAACATTTTACGTTCAGGATAAAATTCTTTATCTTAGATTTAAATTCATGGAAATTTATGCGGAGATCAGTGTAATAATCTCATCATCATCATTATATTTATCGGGGTATTATTACTTTAGAACTGTAATCTGAGGATGGTAACTTTATGTCACGACGAGTTATTCCGATAACACTATGGGCTGATTTATTTGCACCGCAGGCGCCAATACTGATAATTCATGTCCGGAATGCCTTGAAGGTATCAGACATGCGAGTTATGACAATCCGAATTTTCGAAAATTTCGCTGTTATGTTATCAACACATGAAATCAAAATAATTTAAAAAATATCATCAGTGCATAATTGAGGATGATCCAATTTTTACATGCTCATTTTAGGTTATTTTAATATGTTTTTGGGAGCTAAAAGTGCATTAGGATAATTAAAGTGTCTCGAAATGCGGAAAATTGAGGGAAATGGGACAAATTCGATTCCTCTTGGGTTTCTCGCAATTGAAAATTTAGTGTCTTTCAAATTCGCTCTACCAAGTCGTGACCAGAAGTGGGTGGAGCCCGAAAGGAAATCTCTGCATTTGGAGGTAAATTGCGGTAAACTTGGACCGACTTCAATTACGTCGACCATCCTTTTGTTAACGCATACGTAATTTTCACACAAGATATATTAGATCGCTATACATACAGACGTTTTTCTTTTACCTCTATTTGAGATATAACATCTTGAATTCCTTTTTTGTAATTATAAATCTCAAAAATCCGGAAAGAAGAAATCATCAGTAATTTTTAATCCACAATATATACCCTTCCACCCGAAAAAGCGAATGACATACGACACAGGATCAAACTTAACAAAACAAGAAAAAACCGTAATTAAAGAATGGATAGTGAGTAACTAATCCCATCTCTCTAAGATTTTGCAGACTCTCAAAAATCCACAAAAACAACATTCAACTGAGACTGATCGTCATGTCAGGGCAATAAACTCACCAACTCGCAAGCTAGCACAATTCCTCGCCAATGGACTGAATTCTTTCACAGGAAACTCTATAACTGACGTACAAAACTCATTGACTTTATCACAAAGATACAATAGATTCACATTCAACGCAAAAAAATCGTTGTGAGTTTCGACCTAATATCTCTCTTTACGAAAGTACCTATCTCTGATACAATTTACGTTGTTAAATCTTTTGAAAACTTCTCCTCTGAGCTCATACCTTTGATAGAACTCTGTCTCAATAACACTTGATTCTCTTTCAACAACCAGTTCTATGCACAAACCTCAGGAGCAACAATGGGATCTCCAGTCTCACCTGTAATAGCCAACATCTTTGTGGAACACCTGGAAACCAAAACATTCAACCAATCCAAGCCTAACTGAAGTTTTGTTTCCGTTACCTTGACGACACTTTTGTCATCTGGCGACATGGACTAGATGAACTAAATAAGTGTTTCGATCTCATCAATCGATTACATCCTAATATCCAGTTCACCATAGAAATAGAAGAAAACGCAAGATTTCCTTTCTTGGACATACTAGTTTACAAAAGATCTGACGACATACTAGGACATGAAGTTTACAGAAAACAAACCAATCCAAAAAGATGTCTCCTCCCAACACCACCCATCTAAGAAACAAACAAAGTCAAACAAATCCTAATACAGAACGATTAGACAAACAAACAAAATTGATAAAGGAATACAATAATATTACAATGCATAACATGGACTGGTATTGAAACAGACGTAGTTTAATTGTCTCGTTTAAAGCAACGCGCATTCTTAAAAGAAAACTTTTGTTATTGAAAAAATGTAATTTTTGACTTTTCCATTATTTCTTATGCTGTCAAAATTTGAACTTTCTTTTTTTTTTAAAGAAAAGTCAAATTTGACACAAATCTAATACCATCTCTGATAAGAATGTAAAAAACAAGTGAACACAAACTACTAAGGAAAGAGAGAGAAAAACGACCACGATCCTACTCTCTATTCAAGGTGTTACAGAACAAATAGGAAGAATTCTGAACAAACACAACACCCAAAGCATATTTAAATCACCTGAGAAAATAGGACAACTTCTAAACAACCCTGATGACAAAAAAGCACCTCTCGGTGATCCGCACGTATATGAAATCCCTTGTGCTTGTGGCAAAGTCTATGTTGGCGAAACTGGGAGAGCGTTCAGCCAACGTATAAAGAAACATGAGAGCATGAGAGTAAAGTCAGACTAAAATATTTCACGCAATCAGCACTATGCTCTGTTACCTGAGAGAACACCCTACAGAAAGACCAATTTTGGTTTTCTTCGCGGAGCGCATTGTTTAATTGTTCAAGAAGGTGGGATTTCTTAAGATGTTTCAGCCAATCTGAAGTGAAGCTCTTCGAATTTATAAAAAAAATTTCCCAGATTGATTTAAGACACAGGCGGACAGTGGGCTTTATGTTTTCTACTAATTTTCTGTTTGTTTATCGATCTCAGTTTACGTGAACTTACTCCAGAAGGTGTCTGTTGTCCATAGACAGGTCAAAGTAAGGAAATTAAAAAAAAATTGTATTTAAATAAGCGATTTAAAAATACCAATGATATATTACTTGGATAGAAAAATTGAAAATTTGAAGAATTTTAATTAAAGGAAGCTTAGATCAATATTCAATTTGATATTGCTTACTTCACCAATTTTCAAACTTTATGGACAAATTACATATCGTTGGAATCGGAATAATTCGCACATTCTGAATATATTAGCGAAGTGAGGTCTTTTTCTTTTAAGGCTAACATCTCGTAAAAATCATTCAAACTATTTAAAAAATAAACCCAAGTAAAGTAATAAATATTAAATTAGGACCAAGAGACCAATACAAAAGAAAAATTAAGGAACTAAGTGTGAAAAAAATGGTGAGGACACTCCTAGACAAAGAAATGACAACCCACATGAGCATCTGTAGGGTCATTTCTCGGGGAACAGACTATAGATGAGCATCATTTCGAAACAGGACATAAAATTTAATTTCACAATACGACTGTCATTGCTAAAACACATAATATTTTTCCAAGAAAACTTAGAGAAGCAATCGAAATCTTAAAACAACCTAATCACATGAATAGGCACAATGGATATAATACCAATCCAAATAGGTTTTCCGTACTCCGGTATTAAAAAAAGACTTGATTGGCCAATCATACATAAGAACAACATAACATGATATCTTAGTTTCAGATTAGCCCTAAAGAAGTGCTTTTATACACAATTGGAACCCGAAATACCACTTTATTATGATGAATCATCGTCAAAGCATTAAATCTTTTATCATTATAAAGTTTCTTGCCCGCTGCAAGAGGATCAAAAACAATATGGGTACGTGTTAGTCCTTTGTAGTGCATGCTATTCACACAGCCATTTTCCAGCACACGCACAACCTGAGGTCAGGATACGCAAGCACGTCGTATCCTGCCTTTGTCCGTATTCCTGGCTCTCCCGAAACACTCTAGACACGCTTGTTTCCCCAGTACGAAGCACAGGACAAAGGGACACAAACTGGGGTCGCATTGTCACCCAAGCAAAATACATCTCGCGAGATGCATTCGACCGAAATTCTCAACCCCACCAAAATGTTCAATAACCGATCAGAATTCAAAGTTACCTTCCAAATTACATGTTCCACAATACATAAATCTTCAGTAGAGTCTTAAATTATACTCCGAGAAAAATGCATGTGTGAACATCATTCACAAGACGTTAACTTGAACTAAAATTGTATTTGAAACAAGCTATTTATCGCTCTGAGAGAGACTTTATCCTCCATATTGTTGTCAATATATCTAGATTTTATAGTCTATATATTCACACATATTTATAGTCTATAATATTTACACATAAATTAACGCTTTAGGCAGACTACTTTCTATATCGCTGTCTAAGATGCTTACATATCAATTACGCTCTGTTGAAGGCGTAATTTTTTAAAAGGAGAAAAAATTTCTTCATATCGGAGTCTGACATGTTTACACATAAATTACCGCTCCGACATATAGTTCTCCATATGAAGACCAAATATGGTTACACATAAAAAAAATAATGCATAAAATTCCCAAAAATAAAACCAAAATATCGAGGACTTTGCTTCCAGTTAGTAACTGTATTAGCTTCCTCACAGAGAAAGCATTTGCGATTTTTTAAATAATAGAGAAACTAAAGTTTGCATTTAATCAAAAAAAAATAAAAAAAATTTTGTAATGCAATGACAAATAAAACAAATCAAATTTTTTATTTAAAGTGGTAATTCTTTGATCTGGAAAAGGGAAGAAGGTAATTCTGTCGCACCATATCCCTTACCCAGCTTTATGCTAAGTTCATTTAAGTTAAGATTAAGTTGTCAATTGAACAAACTAATACTAATATTTTTAAAAAATCCAAAATTAATACTATTACAATTCCTATTAGTCTCTGTCAGAATTATTTTATTTGAAAATTTAGAATCAAAACGTTTTCTGTATTCATACATCAATTTTGAATTATGTTGATGAAAACAATGACTAGCAAAAAATTTTTTTTCATATATTATTCATTTCCATAGCTTTCTTACTGTTCAATAAAATGTTAATATTATGAAATGTCAATCGATTCGTCTCGAATCAACAAATCTTTTCTATTCTCACATCAACTTTAATAAATGAGAATCAGAAAATATTTAATATAAAATCGATTTTTAATATAATATAAATGAGCAAAACTTCCTTACACTTCGCTCAAATGTATTAATATTACAGGTCAATCTTTTCGCCTTGAACCAATACTGAGAAAAATGTTTGTTTAAATCAAACCAATTTTTTTGAATCAAACAAATTATTTCTCTAATATGGGGTCAAACAAACGTTTGTTTAATTCGAGTAAATTTTTTGTTTGTCCTTATTTGTTTGGTTCAAATAAATTTTTGGTTTGTTTAAATAAACCTCTTAAATTAAAATAAGTAAAGTTCTTGTTTACATTAAAAACATATATATTTTAAATTAATCATAGATTTTATTTAAGTGAAGTAAATATTTTTTTTTGTTGAAAATTCAATTAATTTGATAAAAATATCAACTATATGGTTAACAATTAAATTTTCTGTTTGAAATTCAACAAGTTAATCGAAAGTATTTTTTAAATTTATTTTTTATAAAAATTTAT
>JAAAKG020177992.1:0-26418 GCA_010014905.2 Druon quercuslanigerum | reverse complement strand
TAGATTTCTTTTAGTTTTTGTGTGTAGGTTGGGGGGGGGGGGGGGGGGGGGGGGGGTGGGGGGCTAATATAAAGGGCAATTTCAGTGAATTTCATTTCGAACGTTAATTTTAAAATATTTAGAAGAGAAATTTTCTAAATGTCATTTTATTTTTAATTTTTAAAATTGAATTTTAGTTCATGTATGAAGAATTGACAATTTTCTAATTAGTTTTCAAACGTAAATATTTTTATATAAATGAACACACTATATTTCGAATAACAGGTTTATAATTTATTTAATTTTATATTCAGAAACTCATATCATTATCATTATCAGCACAGTTTTATTGTAATGATGAACCAACCATAAGATTTGTCGTTGGATATATTTACCTAACACACCAGCGCTATTAAAGAACTAAATCAGCAAAAGAACGAGCAATGTCCATTATGTTTTAAGCATACATTTTTCAATTTATCGAATAATAATATGCTGTTCTGCAGACTTAAACAATTAAAAATTAGAAGCTTTTGACATTTTTTATTATTCATAGAAAAAGCTTCAGGTTGAGGAACTTGAAATACAAATTGAATAATGATTTTAAAAATGTAACTGCAAAGTTGACTATTAAAAATTAAACAATAACTAATTTTACAAGACAAGGCTTGAAAATCCCCTCATAAGAATTTAAATTCTTAAATTCTCCCAAATAAAAATCAGTTTTTCCTACGACATAAAATATTTGTAAAAAATGAGTAAATTAGTTTTAATATAATCTGTAATTACATTTTTTGCTTGAAACTAGTTCTTATCGAAAGTAAAAATCTCAGAATTAAAAGGTTAAATTTTTTTTCGTAAGAGATAACGACTATAGCATAGATTATATATCATAATAAGGCAATAAAACATGAGTCAGTTACGTTTCTGATAAAATTTTTTATTAAAAAATCAAACAGTTTATTCTGTAATAAGAAAAGATGAACATTTTCTGGATTCTTCTCTCATCCTTGGTTTTTATCCTGGATTCTATTGGTGAATACAATAATAAAATATAGAAGAAAATAAACCTAATAACAAAATGTTCTTAAAATTATAGATGTATAGTTTTAGGTATATTTTTTTAGCTCTTCAGCTGTGCACGTCAGAATCTAGACGTGCAAGGATGCTACAGGTAGTAATTAGTAATTAAGATTAAAAGATATTAGTTGATTTTCGTATGAACATATTATATTTAAACCATTTTTGTCTTTCTTTGGGAGGCATTACGCCATATATTAGTAAAGGCTATCAGCTTCAAAATGTCAAGAAATCTGAAAATTTAGCATGCTTTCACGAAACATTATTTCTACAAGTTTCTGTGGTTGTAGAATACAAATCCGTTAAAAATTGAGGGATGTATATGAAAGGATGTTTTTTTGACAATGAGCAACTTCTGAAATAGGTTCGCTTCCACCCGCTACAGCATCTGGTGAATTTTTAACCACTGATTTGATAACTGTAGCCAGAGAAACTTCAGTGATTTTGGATTTACAAACTTTAACTAAAGATTCAAATTGAATCACAACGATGCGAAGAGTTTACAAACATTTTCACAATTACAATCAAATTTGCAACTTGTATTATAATAACACACGATTGCTCACTTTAATAAAAATTTTGTCTTCTGTTTCTTTTTGCAGAATTAACTTTACAGTTCGACTGTTTGCCTAATGGCGAACCAATTCCCGGTATTATTGGTTGCGAACCTTCTGCTTCTTCTTCTAAAAGAAATTCTCCGGAAAGTTCGATTCCTCCTGCCAGATCTAATGCTTCTCCCAGATCACCACCTCTTGCCGAGCCTTTTCCTCGTTCCAGGACCAAGTCTCCTCCTGGCAGGACCAGGTATCCTCCTGGCAGGACCAGGTATCCCCCTGCCAAGAATAGGTCTTCTCTGATACTTGGATACAGGATTCAAGAACTAAAATTTATTCGACTAATTCCCCATACCAATCAGAACCGGATATTCGAACTTCGAAAATATGCTTTTCCTGCCGATAAACCAATTTTATTGAAAGGCAGAAGCAATCATTTTAAACCCATGCCAATTGAAGAACTAATTGTATTATCAACCTCAAATGGCGAAGTCTTTGCAATATTCGAGATAACTATCAATAATACGTTTTTGCGTGGAATATATTTACATATTACTGCGGTAGGAAAGCGGGCAAAAATTAACATGTATAGTGGCGCTTTTAAAGAATTGACTCCAGAAGAAACTGCGGAATGTCCAATAGGTGTCCAAAACCCAATTCTAAAGCATTTTGTTGTATTTCGTGTAAATGGCTTATAAATAACTGAGATATACACATTTTTGGTAATTTTCAATTTACTTATTACTTTTAAGCTTTTAAGTCTTTTAGCTAAAATGAAGAAAAATTGTTTAATTGAGCTATCTTTGACTGCACGTTTAAAATTTGGGCGTCTTGACTGCCTTACAAAGAATCATCCGTGACTGATGTTATATACCAGAACATCTACATAAAGAATAAAAGGTTGCACACACTTTAGACCACCAATTTTACTTTTCAAATGCTAAAATATTATGCACCAAAAATAATTATAAAAAAAAGTACTTTCAAAGAAATGTTCCAAACCTTTGGTCTTCATTTCCTCGTCGATATATGCCGAAGCCTAATTTTAAATACTGATAACGTCTAAAATTTCATACTGTGTAAGTTTTCAAAACAAATTTCCGGCGATATCGTTAACTTTTCAATTGCAATATAGGGGCCCCAAGTCAACACATAATATTTTATCTCTCCATCTAACAAAGAATATAATCTCACTCCTGGATATGCAGCCATGGCGATGAAAAGTGCTGACCATTATTTTTATTTATTTTAAGCACTAAAATGCATTGCAGTGCCAGGAGGAAGTATTTCTCTTTTATTTTATTTTATCTGAATGCTAAAGAACAATAGTTTTAAAAACCTAAAATTTTCAATTAGCAAAAGAAAAAAAAACTGTGAACTAAAACGCCAGTAGTATTCATTCTAACCTTACAATTTAACGACACATGCAAGTAAAATAACGCACATCATCATATAGAAGATCTTTTCCTTATACTTTAACGAATACATTTTATCTTAACAATTCTTCACCACTAGTTGTCTAGTTTACTCTTATACTATGTTTTGATAAGGCTTGGTTTAATAGATCAACAAAGTAATTCCAACGACCCAATATTATTATCTCATGCTAGTTAATAAAATTTACGTCTTCAATAAAATGTATTTGTAAATGTTTGCATCCTTTTGGTTAAAAATTTTAATATTTTGATAATATTTTATTCGTTTCTTATCATTTTCTTATTACTTTCTATGGCACCCTGGCGAACCGAAGAAACTAAAAGGTTAATTTTATTGTTACATATATTTATTTACATTTATTTGCTAATTTTACATTTTATTTTAATTTTCGCGCGCAGCACACTACTTGAGCTATTATGGATGCACTTAAAGTCACCTTCAGCAGAAGTTAATGCTATTTTTTAACATTTTTAACGCTGCAAAAAAATTATTGCGATTACTCAGTGAGTTTCTAATAGAAATTTTAACGTACAATCCGAATTTCAAAAATTTAAAAGTTGATCTTTTTTTTTTTAGTCTTTTCAGAAGAAACCGAAGGGGGGCACAGTCTGGTCTTTAATGGTTCTTTGTAGAGGCTCCTTTCGGTGCCTTCGGACCGCCAGGGGTGTAGCCGTAATATTTTAAAAGAAAGTGCCAAAAAAAGTTTTTGGTAAGAATAACCAACGGGGAAGCTGTTTTCTTTCGGAGCAATGCATGCATTAGCTGTGCATTGAGAGGCAGGGTTCGAGCATCTCGTGAACGGCACAATTCTTGGCGTAATTTTTAAAGATGGTGTCGATGATATCCATCTTAGGATAAAATTTTCCAATTTATTTTACATATTTTATTTTTCTACTCTAGAATTTACCCGTTTTCCCCTTCACCCATATTTCCTTTCCCCTTTACGCATTCCCCTTTACCTATATTCCTTTTTTTCTTTTCACCCTTTACGGTTTCTCATTTTCTCCTTCCCCTTTTTTCCGTATTTCACTTATGTGTTTCCCTTTCCCCTTTACCCTTCCTCTTTCGCCCTTTCCCTTTTCAAACTTTCCCTGTTCCCTTCAACCTTTTTATCGTTTTCAAATTTTCCCCTTTTATTTTTTCTTTCCCCCTTTTCCCATTTTCCCTTAATATATTATACTTTTCCGCTTTTCGCTTTCGTAAACAGTTTGTTAAGAAAGAAGTCAAAGAAAAAGCACTTTAATTTACATCATATGATAATCCCAATTCCGCCGGGCGTCCCACTTGCGTGGTGCAGTACAGATATAGCGGGCGTTAAGTTTTTTATGTAACGGGCGTAAAGTTTCATTTTGGCCCGGAAGTGCAATGGCGCCTCGTGTTCTTGAAGATTACGAAATAAAAATGTTAATGTTATTCAAGGATTCTGCAAGGTTTTAAGATAATAAAAATAATTGCTTGAAATCCATGGGAAAATTTCAAATGATGTTTTAACATGAAAAATTAAATTCAAGGGAATATTTTTAAAGATTTCAAAGGATTTCTGCAATTATTGAAAACGAATCTGCAAGATTTGATTCTCTTCTTTCTTTCATTTTGTTTTTAAGAAAACAGTTTCAAGAAAATATTTAGAAATATTTCAAAACAAACACAGGCTTTTATATATAAATAACAATTGACTGATTCACTTGATCCCCGCGAAGCACCAGATCGCTACCTACGAGGACTTATACGTGAATTGGATAACAACGTTGTAAATAGTTAGCAACTATTTTTACACTTACAGACAAATTCACAACTTCTGTTATACCAACATGAAATTGCTTCAATCAACAAAATTTGATCCACTGTTATTTTTGCAGAATTAACTTCGCAGTTCGACTGTTTGCTTAATGGCGAGCCCATTCATGGTTCTCGTCGTTGCGAACCTTCTGCTCATTCTTTATGTGATAGATATTCTCCGGAAACGACGATTCCTCCTGGCAGACCTTATACTTCTGCCAGATTGCCACCACTTTCCGAGCCTTCTCTTTGTGCCAGGTCCAGGTCTCCTCCTGACATGACCAGGTCTTCTCCTGTCATGGACAGCACAAAGAATTCGGAAAAAAATTTGTCATGGTGACTTTCTTTTGGACGTTTAGTTTTATAAATTTCTAAATTTAAATCTTTTAATTCACTTTAATTCATAATTCATACGTACTATGTAACATTATGCGATTTAAAATAACTTCGATATAACATTTTTTGATGATGTTCAATCTGCTTGTTACTTTTGAGTCGCCATATTTACATGCGGAGTTACAATTTAAGGATTTGTAAAATACAGTTTGGCAGACCTACACAATTATAAATTAGAAGCGTTTGAAATTATTAATTTTTTATCAGTCAAGTTTCAGGTTTATCAACGTTGAATATAAATTTATTTTTAATCATTTAAATTCAACTGCTGTTTAAGTATTCAGAATTGACAAATTATTAATTAAAAAAAAAAACAAGGAATTCAGTTATATTTGAGTGTTAATTTAAAACATAGTTGTTCAGGTCCCACCTTAAGCTGTAAATCCCTCTTCATAAAATTGGCCATAATCGAGTCCGTGGATAGATCCAATTCATATGATTCAAGAAATATAAAATAAAGTTATTGCACAATTCACCTTCTTGCATATGAAATTCCAGAGCTAAGTTAGATGAGGATGGCGGAATATGTAGGTATTTTTTTGAAACTTCATATTTTTCGAGTTTATGTCTAAAATTTTCTTTATTTTTGCCAGAAACAAGCATCCGGAGAAATTATTTACATTTTTGTTTAATTTTTTATTTCAAAAGATTTCGACTTGTATAGTAAAATTTCAGTACATGTGAGGCAGCATCCCAATGCCAGCATTTGAAAAACATAACATTATGTATTGTAGCGTTACCTTGTGTTTTGGTAATAAACTCTCAATACATGTTGTGGAAGTTTTAAGCTTGCTGGTATCTTCAATTCTTGTGGGGAATATAATAAAAAAATAAGAATAGAATAAATAGGATGAAAAAATTGAGATGCAATTATAGATGCATTATATGAGACATCTATTGTTTTGAAGTATATTTTTTTTAACTTTGTGCAACTGCTCAAGTTCAAACTTAGATTTACAACGATGGTAAACTGATCGCTGTGCACGTCGCATGTAAATAAAAAAAGACAGGTCGCACAGTAAACATGGTATATAATAATTGATACTAGCAGATGTTTTTCATATCTAGGTCTCATGGCACAGAGATCATATAAGGATAGGTAAAAAGCATGAGATGAGACTTTGATATATATATTTTTTGAGTGAGATTTACCTTCTTTTTCCAAGAGGTTCTAATTTCTCTAGAATTTTTTCCTTGAAATGCGAATTTTAAGGAAACGAGTCTACGATAAATGCTGTGCACTTTAAGAAAAGTGTGATTTTCTGTTTCTTGATGAGTGTCATTCTCCTAAAAGGTTCCTTTCTGCTACCATATCTCATACTTCTACCAAATTGCCAACTCTTGCAGAACCTTCTCTTCGTGCCAGGTTCAGGTTTCCTCCTGCCAGAAATATTTATTCACCTCTCATGCTTGGATTTACTCATGAAGATCTCACCTTTGTTCCGCTTTTTCTCAATAAGAATCCTACCCGATTATTTGAACTTCAAGGGCATACTTTTCTTCCAAATGAATCAATTATATTGAGAATCACAAACCATGTCCTTAGTCTTATGCCAATCGTATAACAAATTGTTATATCAACCCCAAATTTTGATGTCTTTGCAACATTCGTCATAAGTATCCACGAAAACATTTTTCGTGGAATATATTTACATAATCAAGCCAGCGAAACATGGCTCAAAATTAATATATGAACCCTGATGCTATTAAAGAATTGACTCAAGAAGAGAATGAGGAATCTTCAATAATTATGAAAAATCCAATTACAAAGCATTTTGGAGTAATTTGTGTGTAAAGTACAATTTTTCTATTTTAGGCATATATTTTTAATTCATCGAATTCTGATCTGCAGTTTGGCAGATTCAAATAATAAAAAGTTAGAAGGTTTTGAAATTTTTTATTTTTTATTAAACAAGTTTTAAGTTGATTAACTGTAAGTATAAATTGAATAATGATTTTTTAAATTGAACTTTAGTTCGAATATTAAAAGTTGAAAAAAGATCTAAGCTTAAAATGAGCGTGTTACTGTTATGATCAGTTTTCTCTAAAAAATACCATAAAAGATACAAACAATGGGTTAATCAGTTTTAATTAAATATTTAACTAGATTTTTTTTGAACTTACTCTTATTAAATATAAACATTTTAAAAGTACAAGCTTGAATAATCCAATGTAAGAGATAATGACTATAGCTTAGATTATAGAACCTAACGACGCAGTAGAACATTCATCAGTAACGCTCTTGGTCAAATTCTTTATTCAAAAAATTAATCAGTATCTTCCCTAATAAGAAAAATGAGGATTGTCTTGATTCATGTCTTCTCCTTAACGGTCATCCTCGATTACATTGGTGAATATATTAATAAAATTCAGCTTACTAACAATTTTACAATTCCAACCAAATTCGAGACTTATATTATATCACCATATGATTGCCCACTTTAACAGAAATTTAATCCGCGTTTTTTTTTGCAGAATTAACTTCACAGTTTGACTGTTTGCCCAATGGCGAGCCTATTCCTGGTATTCCTCGTTGCAAAACTCCTGCATCTTCTGCGGACAGACATTCTCCTGAAAGCTCCTTTTCTCCTGCCAGACCACTTACTTCTTCTTCTGACAGACATTCTCCTAAAAGATCCTTTTCTCCTGCCAGATTTCATGCTTCTTCTTCTGACAGGCATTCTCCTGAAAGTGCCTTTTTTCCTGCCAGAACTCATGCTTCAGCCAGTTATCAACCTTTTGCCGAGCCTTCTCATCATGCCAGGTCTAGGTCTCCTCCTGCCAGGAATGCTTCTTCTATGATACTTGGATTTGCAGTTCAAGAACTTAGATTTGTTCGACTAACTCCCCACAACAATCGGAACCAGATATTTGAATTTCGAAAATATGCTTTCCCTCCCAATAAACCAATTTTATTGAAAAGCAAATATAATATTTTGAATCCCATGCCAATCGAAGAACAAATTGTAGTGTCAACCCCAAATTGTGACGTCTTTGCAATATTTGAGTCTAATACCTACAAAACGTTTTTGCGTGGAATATATTTAGGTAATAGGTCGAGGGGAACGCGCGTGAAAATTAACATTTATAGCGGAGCTTTTGAAGAATTGACTCCAGTAGAAACTGCGGAATGTCCAATTGGTGTTCAAAACCCAATTCCAAAGCATTTCCGTGTATTTCGAGTCTGAAATTATTCAATTTTTATCAAACGCGTTTGAAGTTCATCAAATGTAAATATAAATTGATTTTTGATTTTTCAAACTGAACTGTAGTTTAGTATTTATAATTGACGAATAATTGATTTTGTAAGAGAATTGTAAATCCGTTTAACAATAAAGGTCTTTTATAAATTATAAAACCTATTTAGATATAATTTTATTCTGAGATATCTAATTTTTAAGTGGTTGAATGTAATGTATCTTATAAAAATAATAAAAACGTCTAAAACACGAAAAATATCAAAGACTTTACAATCAACTGAAATCTTCTAAATTCCAGTATAGTCATTGATAATCTCTACAATAAAAATTAGACCTCATGAAATAAAGGACGATGCTTTTGTTTCAAAATAGCTTCCTACTCCCTCAGATGTTCCCAAAAAATTAAATCAAAAATGTAAACTTATGAAAGCAATCTTTATAATTCTTTTAGCATATTTTGTAGTAAAAATATTTTGTATTACACATTAGTTTTCTCTAAAACGTAAAAGATTATATAAATATTGTAATCAGTTTTAATTAAATTTGTAACCAAGTTTTTTTCTCCAGTCTGACTCTTATCAAATGTAAGTATCTCAGATGTACAAAATTAAGTAATTTAATGTAGGATTTAACAAATACAATATAAATTATATATACTAATGAAGCAGTGGAGTATTTATTAGTTACGCTGTGAATTGATGATTATGATGATTATTTTTGATGTTGGATATTCCAGATGAGATTGCAGATCCCATTGCTGCTCCTGAGGTTGGTTCATAGAATTGGTTGTTGAAAGAAAAGTAAGTATTATTGACACAGTGCTCTATCGAAGGTATAAAATCGGGTGCGTGGGGGGGGAGGAGTTTGCAGAAGATTTAATAATATCATTTGTATCAGATATTGCTACTTACATACGGAGAGATGTAACGCCGCAACCCATTATTATATCTTGGGATTGAATCGAAATTCGTCGTATCTTTTTGATTAAATTGTTTTTGTGGATTTTTGGGAGTTCGTAAAGTCTCTGCAATATGGGATTAGTAGGTATTAATTTAAATATTGTTTCGGCTTCAAGTTTAGTGTCTATCTAATATTTTAAGTACACAAAAGCCGGAGATAACGGCTAAAATATAGATTATATAAGGATATGAAGCAGTGCAATATTCATTACTTACACCGTTAATTAAACTATTCATTATTAAATAAATTAGTTTCTTTAATAATTAGAAAGAAGTGAAAATTTTCTACACTCTAGCCTCGTCCTTAGCGGCTTTTTTTGATTCTATTGGTGAATATAATAATAAGATTCAGAATAAAATGAATATGATGAGAAAAATTGAGTTGAAATTATTGATTAACTATACCAAACATCTATAATTTTCAATTAACATTTTTTTTGCTTTGCGCAACGAGAAATCACATTCGCATTCCATGATAGAACAATACACAATTTGAAAACAATAAACAATTGTGCATAAAATGTAATCCTCTGTTTCTTGTTGCAGAATTAAGTTTAGAGTTCGAGTGTTTGCCTAATGGTGAACCTATCGCTAATGTTCCTCGTTCCGGACCTTCTGCTTCTTCTGAAACTCATTCTCCTGAAAACTTTATATCTCCTGCCAGACCTTATGCTTTTGCTCGAGTTCCTCCTCTTGCCGAACCTTCACTTCGTGATAGGTCGAGGTCTTCTCCTGTCAGACACTCTCCCTCTCTCATTCTGGGATATAAATTTGAAGAACTTGCAATGGTTCGACTAATTTCCTATATTAATCCTGTCCGGATATTCGAACTTAAAAAGCATACTTTTCCTCCCGGTCACTCACTTGTATTGAAAAACAGAATTAATATGCTTAGTTGTATATCAAGCGAAGAACAGATTGTAGTATCGACCCAAAATAATGACCTCTCCGCAATATAAGACTTAAGCATCAACCATAAAATTTTTCGTAGCATATATTTGTCTAAGAAATTGTGGGAAACACGGGCGAAAATTAATATGCAAAGCGGCGTTATTAAAGAATTGACTCCAGAAGAGATCCAGGAATGACCAATAGGTATCCAAAACCCATTTGCAAAGAATTTTAAAGTATTTCGTGTGTAAAGTAGTATTGTTCTTTTTAAAGCATACTTATTCAATCTTAAACTCTATTTGATAGAATTTTTAATTTATAAGTTAAATTATATTATATTCGGTGAATGTGTTATTATCTTCGCACTTAGGACCATCACCGCTTATAAATATATTACATAATAAATTACAAATTTGATTCTTTATCATTATAGTGATGTGAAAGACGTCTTAATCTTAAACGAACGTCATTTAGAGTAAGAGGTGCATGGTTATGGAGAAAAGTACCATCCCATATTAGAAATGCACCTTCCCTGTATAATTTCAAAGTCATCTTCTAATTTCTTTTCCTTTTTGTTAGCTTTTGTAAATGTTTATTTCCTATGGACACAGTTCTTCCCTTATTGATTCTACCTTCACATGCAAAAGAGTCAGCAATTAATTAATATTAATTGATATGCATAAATCTCATACGTAAGTTGCTACGTATTCTAATGTCGACTCTATTTACTAATCTCATTTATCTCGGAACTTTATTCAATAAATACAAAATAAAAAAATAAAAAATACTCCCCCTACTTCCGTTTCGCATATTCCTCCTAATTTCCACTACTTGCTCTCGCCTTATTTCTCGATATTATCCTGCATCTTCCATTTCATCCCCGCCTTCATTTTCTCTCATTCATCGCACTTTCGCTTCTCTCATTTTCCATCACGATCCTTACTTCTCCTCGTCACATTTCATCTTATTTTTACTCCTCCTCATCTCCTCATCTCCTTTCACCTTACTCACCTAATCGCAAAAATTGTTTCCGCTACGTTTCCTAGTTACACTTCTCTTATTTCTCCTCACTTTCCCTACATCTCTCACTATTTTCTCTAACTACTTCAACTTCCAATTCCCTATTTTTATATATTTCTCCTAGTTTCGTCCTCATACTTCCTTACACGACAATTGATGTCGGTTGTCCATACTTCCCTTTACTTTCGCTCGTTCCCCACCCCTCATTCTTCCTAAATTTCCCTACTTCACCTTACCTCCTTACTCCTGACCTTCCCTACTTTTCCCTCCCTCAATTTCACCTCACTTTCGTTGCTTCTTTAAACCTCATTTTCCATCACTTTTCTTATTCTACCTTCCCTTATTTCATATAACTTCATGTGATTCTCCTTCTCTCATTTCTCCTAACTCCCATAATTTCATTCCCCTTATTTTGCCTTCTTTTCCAATCATGATTTTCTCTTACTTCCCTTTCTTGTAAATAATAGGACTTTTGTTTCGGTCCTCACTGAATCACAATTTAAAATATTATATATATAATCCTTTTCCTAGTTAAGGTTTACTTTTCTTTGATAATATTTTTTTTAAATCTTGTTGCCTCCCTTATTTTTATTTTATATTTATATTACAGTCAAGTATTCATTCGTACTTATTTTATCAATTTTTTTTATTGTATTTTTTGTTTCTTGGTAAAGATATTGATTTTTACATTTTGTAACTTCTAGAGTTTTTGAATATTTCTTTTTTTTCTTTTTTGAAAAAATATTCATTTCATTTCATTTCAAATCATTTCAGACAAATAATTTTAAAAATATTAATTTAAAAAAGCTGGAAAGTGGGTTAATCTTACGGAAAATTATTTTAAACTTGTCAGTCCATGTTTAATTTGCTAATTTTACTTTATCATTTTTTTAATTCCTTGGCAAATATTTTGTATTTCAGATTCTGTAACTTCTCAACTTCTTAAATGATTCAATTTTTTATTTAGTTTATTTTTTTTAATACGAATTAACATTGTTTAATCTCTTTTTTGAATACTTCTTGCTTTATTCTCTGTTTATTAATTTTTATTTTTATTTAATACATTTGGAGATTAATCTTGAAAATAATTAGTTTCAAAAAAATCTAAAAAGTGGGTTCATCTTACGGACAATTTCATTTGGCGTGGGGAATTTAGGGAGGGGTTCTCCTCACATCCCATTACTCCCCCTACATTCTTATCCCTTCTCCTAATTTTTCCACATCTGCCCTAACTAACCTCTCTTTTGCCCTTATTTTCCCTGAGTGTACATCCCCTCCACTCCCCTCATTTCATATCCCGCCACCACTTGCCTTCATTTCTCCTAGCCACTATTACTTTTCTTACCCTCAAATTACTCTTCATCTCTTACCTCATTTCCTCTACACTCCCCTAATTCCATATCTTGCTCCCACGTCCCCTCATTCCTCTGTCCCTTCCTTTACCCTCGCCTCATTTCCCTACCCTCACTTTCACTGCCCATCCTCACTTCATTTCATTTTCCTAGCCCTCACCCACGTCCCTCATTTGTCTTCCCTTCATTTCCCTACATTACCCCACCCTTCCCTCCCTTCCTCTACCCTCGCAACATTTCTCTCACCCTCACTTTTTATAATTCCGCCTCCCATTACTTCTCCTCACTCTCCCTGATTTGCTCTCTCCAAACTTCCCCTACCCTATATTCTCTCAAAACCTCACCCTCCTCCATCCCCATTTACCCTCTCCAACATAACTTCTCCTCTTTCACTTCCTCTTCTTTAAAAAAAAATGATGGACGGATGGAAGGACTACCTTCCGAAACCTAACACAACAGTTTTTTAACGGATTTCCACGTTTGGAGACCCCCTGAATACGAAAATTAGGTTTTTGCCATAGCATATGTCTGTCCATCCAGCCGTCCATCCGTCCGTAAGCACGATAAATCTCGAAAAAGTAAACGGAGAAAATCGATCTTTAGCCTATTTTTTTAGTTTCTAAAGAAAAGAACGACTTGTTCAACCAGCCATTTTGTATAAGAAGTCAAAAGTGAATGCATTTTGAAAATTTTTAGGACAACTTTTTTCTGCATTTGAAAATTCTATTTACGAAAATTTATAGTATTAAAAGATACGAACAATTTATTCTAATGAATTTTATTGATAAAAAGAAAAGTTTAGAGTTATAGCATTCTCAAAATTTTTTAAAACAATCGAAAATCAAAATCTTAACCCAAAAAACTGGTAATTGTGTCGTGCGCGAAGCGCGAGATTCATATTTTTCTATTCTTTCTCCCTAAAATTATAATTTAAAAAGAAAAATTACAAAGATACATTTTCAGATATTTAAAAAAAAATATATTTAGTTTTGTAAAATATTAATTAATTTTAAGGATGGAAACATTTAGAAAAAATAAAAATGATCTCACACATATTCATGAATGTGAATATAAATCTCGTGAAGAAGAGTAAGAATTACATTATATGATGAAATTAAGGCTGAATCGTCAAGTTGAAGCAAAAAAAAAAAGAAAAAAAAAAGAAAAAGAAGAATTGGTTCCGTTCCGCGAGAGTGCGAGGGAGGATCGTTCAGGAATTAAGGCAACGAGTCTTCGGCCTTTAGTATGCGACGACTTTAATTGTGGGTAATTGTTGCGAAGGTCGGAAGCAGCCTTTTGCCCACGCAATTGGCGGTCACACTATATGATACGATACGATACGAGTCGTACACTTAAAAAAGTCTCATTATTTTACGATCCGCCTATTACTGTCTCAATAATTATTTATTATTATTGACGTTTATATTGATTTAGTTTTACTTTACGACAACATGAATTTCAATTTAAAACATAATTGATTTATTTCTGCTATTATATTAAGTATACGACCCTTAAAGCTATTTACGCTTTGATCATTTTTAACCAAAAATAGAATAGTTAAATTTCCAACCCAAAAATATAAATTTTTAAGCAAATATTTAAATTTCCAATAAATGAAATTAATTTTCAACTAGAATAATAATTCTTTAACCAGAAACATGAATTTTTAACAAAAGAGTGGAACACTCGACCAAGAGGATGAATTTTCTTACAAAAAGACGATTTTTTAATCAAATGTAATAAATTTCAAATATTTTATTTTATTTTCATTTCAATATAAAGAAATGAATTTTCAACAAAAAAATTGAAATTTATACAAAATGTTTAAATTTCAACCCTGAAAAATATAAATTTTTATCCAATTATTTAAATTTAAAATTAGGGAAATGAATTTTCAACTAGAATGATAAATCTTCAAAGGAAACAATGAATTTCTAACAATATAGGGGAACACTGCTAAGTAGATGAATTTTCTTACAAAAAGGAAATTATTCTTAAAAAGCATAAATTTTTTAATTAAATTTTTTAATTTTCAACAACAAATTTACATTGAAACGTAAGAAAATTATATTTTAACCAAATATTTAAATTGCCAACTAAAAAATTGAATTTTTAACAAAATAGTAAATCATTTAACTAAACGAATTAACTCTTGAATAAAATGAAAACTAAAAATAAACTTTAAAAAAACAGTAGAATACTCTAACAAGGAGATGAATTTTAATCCAAAAGAATGAAATTTGTTACAAAAATACGAAGTTTTAATATACATAAATAAATTTTAAACTGAATTAAAAAGTTTTTTAATTTTGAAAAATTAGTTTCACACGCAATTTTTTAATTTTCAAACCAATTATATGAATTTTTAACAAAATATTAAAATTTTAAAGCAAAGAAATCAGTTTTCAGCTAGGAAATGAATTTTATACAAAAAGTTTTATTTTCAACTCAAAAATATAAATTTTTAACTAAATATTTAAATTTCTAATTTAAGAAATAAATTTTTAACAAAAAATATGAAATTGATACAAAGTTTTTAATTTTTAACCCTGAAAATATAGATTTTAAATTTTAAATTAGGGAAATAAACTTTGAACTAAAATGATAAATCCTCAAACGGAAAAATGAATTTCTAGGAATATAGAGGATGAAATTAAGAGAATGAATTTTCTTACAAAAAGACGAATTTTTCATAAAAAAAACATCAATTTTCAAATAAATATTTTAGTTTTTAACAAAACAGTTACATTTTGACGTAAAAAATTTAATTTTAAATAAATAGATAAATTTTAGAATAAACTCTTGAATAAAAAAAATTCCGAATACGAATTTTTGATAACATATATAAACTGTAAACTAAATTAAATTTTTTTTTTAATATTAGTAAAATAGTTTTACCCGAAATTTTTTAATTTGCAAACCAATTATATGAATTTTTAACAAAATATTACAATTTTAAAGCAAAGAAATCAGTTTTCAGCTAGGAAATAAATTTTATACAAAATGTCTTATTTTCAACGCAAAAATATGAATTTTTAACAGAATATTCAAATTTCCATTTAAGGAAATTAACTTTAAACTAGAATGGAAATTCTTTAATCAGAAACATGAATTTTTAACAAAAGAATGGAACACTCGACCAAGAAGATGAATTTTCTTACAAAAAGACGATTTTTTAATCAAATGTATTAAACCTTAACTGATTATTTAAAGTTTCAACGAAATAAGATACACTTGACATAAAAAAATGAAATTAAACAAATTAATTAATTAATTTTATATACAATGTTTAATTTTCAAACCAAAAATATTAATCTTTAACTAACTATTTCAATTTCAATTCAAAGAAATGAATTTTCAACTAAAAATATGAAATGTATACAAAATTTTTAATTTTCAACCCTGAAAATATAGATTTTAAATTTTAAATTAGGGAAATGAACTTTCAAATAAAATGATAAATCCTCAAACGGAAAAATGAATATCTAGGAATATAGAGGATGAAATTAAAAGAATAAACTTTCTTACAAAAAGACGAATTTTTCATAAAAACATCAATTTTTAAATAAATATTTTAATTTTCAACAAAAAAGTTACATTTTGACGTAAAAAATTAATTTCAACCAAATAGTTAAATTTTCAACTACAAAATTGAATTTTCAACGAAAGAGTAAAATATTTAACCAAAAGAATAAACTCTTGAATAAAATAAAACATAAAAATAAACTTTTAAAAAATAGTGGACTACTCTAACAAAAAAAGGAATTATCAACCGAAAGCATAAACTTTCTTACAAAAATACGAATTTTTAATAACATACATAAATTTTAAGCTATATTAATTTTTTTTTTAAATTTTAGAAATATAATTCTACCCCCAGTTTTTTAATTTGCAATCCAATAATATGAATTTTTAATAAAATATAAAATTTTAACGCAAAGAAATCAATTTTTAGCTAGGAAATAAATTTTATGCAAAATATTTCATTTTTAACGCAAAAATATAAATTTTTAACTAAATATTTAAATTTCAAATTAAAGAAAGAAACTTTTAACTAAGATGGTGAATGGTCAAAAAGAAAATAAATTTTTAACGAAAAAGATTAATTTTCTTACAAAAAGGTATCTTATTAGCAAAGTACATAATTTTTCCACTAAATATTTGAATTTTCTACTAAAAAAGTTACATTTTCAAATAAAATAATTAATTTTTAACGAAATAGTGAGACTTCTAACAAAAGGATTGAAATTTGAACGAAATAGTTTAATTATTAATATAAAATTCAATGGTTAAATTCAAGCTTCTTTAATTTAATTAAATTCAAGTTTAATTATTAAGATCAAATTTAAATATTAAATTCAAGTTTAATTATTTATATTAAAATTGTCAACCATCGAATTTAATTTTCAACGAAATAATTAAATATTGAACCAAAGGAATAAACTTTCAAGGTCTGAAAAGATGAACTTTCTTACAAAAAGGCGAATTTTTAACAAGAAAACATGAATTGTTAACAACATTTTTAATTAAAAGAAGATAAAGTTAAGAATTAAAAAATTGAATTGCAACAAAAAAGTTATGTTTTTCTCCAAATAAATAAATTTTTAACAAGATAGTTCAATTTTCAATCGAAAATTTCAGAGAACTGAAATTTAACCGAACATTAGGAATCTTCAACCAAAAAAAATATTAAAAGAATAGTGGAATACTCGAGCAAAATGATGAACTTTCAACTAAATTTTTTCTTTTTTTACAAGAATAAATTTTTTTAACAAAATACATGAATTGTTAACTAAAAAGGATCAATTAAGTAAAAATTAATAGAAATGACTTTCCTTTAATCATAAACGAATTTTGATAAAAATAGTTAAATTTCGAACCAAAGAAGTGAATTTCGTCCAAAATTTTACATTTCCAATCCAAAAATATGATTTTTAAATAAAGTAAATATTTGAATTTTCAAACCAAAGAAGTGAAATTTAAGCGAAAATGATGAATCCTCAAGTCAACAAACAAATTTTTAATGAAATAATAAAATATTATTAGTAGTAATTAATAATTATTATTTTTTCTTCAATAATCGTTATTAATATGTTTTATTCTTTTCATTAATAATTATTATTATTTAATTATTATAATTTTATACACAAAGACTAATTTTTGAAAAAGTACGTGAATTTTCAACTAAATATTTTAAATTTTAACGAAGAAAGATACAGTTCAAGTTAAAAAATAAATTACAAAATACATGATTTGTCAACTAGAAAATATAAATTAATTAATGTTAAGAGAAATGATTTTCAACCAGCAAAAAAACAAATTTTCAATAAAATAGTTAAATTTTTAACCCATGAAAATAATTTCATTTAAAATTTTGATTAAAAAGGATTTTAATTTTGAATTAATAACACTTGTGTTGACAAAAAAAAACTAATTTTGAAACAACTACTTCAATTTCCTACTAAAATTATGAATTAAAAACAAAGAAGGAAGTATCAATAAAGTATTTCAGTTTCCAACAAAGTAGTTGATTTTTAAATTGAAAATATGAATTGACAATAAAAAATATAATTTTCAAGCCAAAAAGATTAATTTTCTACCAAATTAGTAAAATTTTCTACGCTTATAGTTAACGCCTCAAATAAATGAAATTTTAAACCAAAGTAATTAATTTTTCATCCATAATGATGAATTTTCAAACCAATTAATTTTTAACATAATAATTGAAATTTTTACTAACCAGTAGACTTACAAATAGTGTTACAAATTTTTGATTTCTCGAGCCACACTGTAGAGCCGGCAATAAATGAAAAGGAGTTTGAATAATATATAGACAAAGGTTTAAGTAAAAAATTACATTTATTGTCAAAAGATATTTATTTCTTAGTTATTTTTAATATTTTGAATATGAGTTTAGAAAATCAAAAATTTTCTTTAGAAAATCAAGTTAATTTTACAATTTGCACTTTCCCATTTTGTACTACATACTTTTATTATTTTATTAAATGCATAAATATTTTCCCTTAACAAAAAAAAATTAAGTTTTGTAGTGTTTAACTTAAATTCTCTGTCCCCGGTTTCCGATCTACATTTTTCTCCTGTCTCCATATATCTTGATTAAATATTACTTTATGCTTTCGGGAAATTAATTTCCATATGAAACAGAAGCATTGACACGCTTCTCAGAGCATGTCAAATTTACAAAACAGATTAAAAATCGTGTAATGACCAGTTAACGCTATTTAAATGCGGCTCGTGGGTGTAGCTAATGTTTGAATGCAAGAAACATATTATAAGTAGAACAACTTTTCCAACTTCACTTAAATCAATGAGGGGGGGGGGAGGTAGATCAACCGACAAAGAGAAGATAAGTCGAAGGGATTGAGCATTAATTAGTGTAATTAATGGTGCCTCATTAAGACTTATACAGAATTTACGTTCAACCCAAGCTTTGATTTGGAACCAATTATTTTTATTATATTTACTATATTTATTATTTATTTATATTTATTTCAAAATAAAGACTTTCTATTTAGACGATAATTAAATCGTTTGATCCTTACACTCCCATACTTTCGTTTCTCTACTCTTTTCATATTACCTTACTTTCATTTTCCTCTAACACTCCCCTTTCCCTACTACTATTTTATAGTTTTACCTTCCCCTTCTCTACACATTCTCCTTTGTAATCATTTCCCCTACATTCCTTTCCTATTTTGTTCCTACTTCCTAGAATTCCACGACCTTTATTTTCATAATCCTCCTTCACCTCTTCTACATCTCTAACCATTATTTGCTGTACTTTACATTACCTCCCTTTACTACTTCTCAATTCTCGTATTTCACCTTCTCCTATTTCTCTTTACTTGCCGTAACCAGCTTTTTTAATTTTCCCTTCATTTCACGTCTCGTCATTTCCTCTTACTCTCCTAATTTCCCATCCTACTTCCATTCATAATTTACCGTCCCTTGCTCTATTTCTTTATCGTGAACTACCCATCGCCTAATTTCTCTACTTCACCACCCTTTATTCTTCTTAGTGTTTTTACCTGTTTACTCTTTACTTTCCTTTCTAATTCTCCCTCCATATCCTCTCCTTTCCTTATCTCCTCCACAGATTTTCTCTCCTTTCCCCTACCTCACATCCCCATATTTCTGTTAATTATCCCCATTTCCACTAACCTTATTTTCCCTCACATATCCACATTTATGTTAATTATCCCCATTTTCCACAACCTCCTTTGCCCCCACACCCCCTACTTCTCATCTATTATTTCTCCTCATTTATCCTACTTCCCGTCGGCAATTTTCACCTCAATGCCGTACTTAGACAGTCATTAGTACCTCTTACTTCCCTTCTTCCACGTCAGTCATTTTTCTTTGCTTCCTCTACTTCTTCTCCCTTAATTTCCCCTAATTCTCTTTGATATGTTCTCTCGTTTCGCCTATTTTAGCTAAACTAATTAACCTGACTCAAACTTATTCTAACTCATAATCATAGTTCCCCTCATTCTCTTTACCTGTTTCTTCTATACTTTTCCTAAATTCAGCTACTTCTCCAACCTATAATTTTCATGACTCCTCAACGTTTCCACCCCTAATTTCTACTATTTTTGCGAATGCTCCCTCCTTATTTTTAATCACCTCATTATGCGCCTTCATAATTTTACATCACTTTACCTTTCTCTTCACCCGAATTTAACCTCACTGCATTCACTTAGCCTCTCGTTATTACCCCTGAAATCTCCCACTTTTCTTTCCCCAGTTTCAGCTTATTTCACCTCTTCCCTAATTTTTCTACTTCTCCACCCTTTAATTCAATTATGTCCCTCCTTAATTTCTCATTCCTTTTTTTACTGATCTTCCCACCATTTCCTCTTATTTCCCTATCTTCTTTAACCTTGATTTCCATATACTTCCCCAACTTCTTCTCTCTTAATTTTTCTTTATTTATGCTGCTGCCTCTCCCTTTATTGTTCCTTACTCCCCTTTATTTTGCTTTATTTTCCTTTCTTTCCTTACTGTCCTTTATACTCCTCTCCTTATTTTCTCTCCATCGCCCTATTTCTCATCCTAGCATTTCTCTTACTTTTTCCCACTTCTATTACCATCAGTATATCTCACATCCTCTATATATCTGATCCCTTATTTCTCCTCATTTATCCTAATTCCCATCTGCTATTTTCTCCCCAATACGGTACTTCCCCAACCATTATTTTTCCTTACTTTCCTACTTCCTGATCATTCATTGTTCCTTTCTTCCCTACTGCTTCTCCCTTAAGTTTACCTAATTCTCTTCCATACGTTCCCTGATTTCTCCTATTTTCCGTATTCTGCTTTCTCCTTATTTTTCTTTAATAATGCATCTTTATTTTCCATTATGTCACCTAGTTTTCCCGCACTTATTTCTTCTGACTCTATTTCTCTCCCCCCCCCCTCTCTCTATCTATCTATCTATCTTTACCTCTTATCCCCACATTTCCCCTAGTGACTCCTCCTTTCCCACGCTTTATTTACCCTCATTCACTTACCTTCCCAGCCCTCATTTGGAATAACTCTCCTACTTCTCCTCTTCTTATTTTTACTCATCTCCTACTTCTCCTTCATAATTTTCTGTCACTTTCCCTATTTCTTCAAGTCGATTTTTTCCTTACATTGTCCACTCGCTTTTCCTTATTACCTGTCAATTTACCAAATTCCCAAGTTCTTCTCATTTAACCTACTTCTCCTCCCCTAAATTCTCATTTTCTCGACTCATTATTTCCTTTTGTGTCCATTTCTTATTTCTCCGTATTTCCCTTAGTTATCCTCCCTCCAGTTCCTTCCGTTTATCAATCTTCGTGAACCTTCATTTTCCTACACTTCCCTTACTTTTTCTCCCTTTTTTCTTCATTTATCCTACTTCTCCTTCTTTCAATTATCCTACATTCCCACTTCTAATGTTCCTCATTGCCCTTAATTTTCCTTTATTTTCCTTACTTTACCTTATTCTCCTCTACCCTCTGCTACCCTCATGTCCCTGCAATTCAAACAAAAACTAACAAATTGCACAAAAACTCTTTAACTTTCTGCCAAATAGTTGAATTTCCAACTAAAAAAGATACATTTCCAACCAAAAAGAACTAATTCCTTACTCGCTACTCTTTGCCCCCTACTATTTACTCTTTACTCCTTACTCGTTACTCTTTACTCCTCACTCCTTATTCCAAACTGCTAACTCAGAATTTTTTAACGTTAAAACCCTAACTTCTAACTTCTAACCACTAACTGCTTACTCCTTACTCTTTACTCCTTAGACCTTACACCCTACTCTTTACTTCTCTGTATTCCTCTTTACCCCTTACTAGTTAGTTCTTACTCTTGACACCTAACTGCTAACTCATAACCCTTAGCTACTAGCAACTAACTACTTACACCTTACGCATTTCTCCTAACCATGAACCTCTTACTCCTTACTTCTTACTCCTTACTCCTTACTCTTTACTCCTTACTCCTTACTCTTTACTCCTTACTCCTTACTCGTGACCCCTAACTCCTAAGCTACAGCCGCTAACCACTAACTCGTTACTCCTTAAAATCTTAACTTCTTACTCCTAACCACTAACTCCTCACTGATAACCTTTAGCTGCTAACCACTAACTCCTTACTCTTCCTTCCTTACTTCTTACTCAAAACTCTTTAACCTTTTGCTCATTGCCACTTACTCCTTACTCCTTACGCCTTACTCCTAGTCACTAACTCCTTACTCCTTATTCGAAACTGCTGACTCACAATTCCTAACTCTTAAACCCTGACTCCTAACTTTTAACTCGTAACCACAAACTTGTTACTCCTGAACACTAAGTTCTTACTCCTAACCACTAACTCCTCACTGATAAACTTTAGCTGCTAACCACTAACTCCTTACTCGTGACGCCAAACTCCTTACTCCTTACGCCTTACGCCTTACTCCTTACCACTAACTGCTCACTCACAACTACTAACTTTTAAACCCTGACTCTTAACTTTTAACTCGTCACCACTACCTCCCTACTCCTAACCACTAACTCCTTACTCCTTACTCCTTATTCTTAATTCCAAACTCCTAACTCACAACTTTGAAAACTCAGGGAAGTCGGAGAAGTGATAGAATCAATGGAAATGAATCGAGAGAAACTGTGAGCAATCAAGGGAAATGAAGGGTGTAGAGGAAGCAAAGAAATGAAACTGAAGAAAATGAGGAGAAATCAGGGGTGCAGAGAAGGTGAGATAAAATGTGAGGGAACGTGATAAGAGGGAGAAGTAGATAAGGATGTAGTTGAGGAGGGACAGGAAACAAAGGTTGAGGGGGAAGGGTAAGTAGAGGAATGTGTGGAGAGTAATTTATATATCTCTAATTGAAATATTCAATCTGATTTTGAAAATTTTGTTTGACATTCCTTTGGAGAAAGTTAAAAGTTGAAACTTGAAACGAGAACAACGATCGAAGCTGTCGTGTCTTTGGGGCGTGTGTGATACGAGGAAGGGGCCTGCCACTGCAAATGCGACTGAGACTGCGACTGCGAATATTTTATAAATTAACGTCAATGCGACTCGCGACTGGTGATATCCGGTTACACCGGAAGTGCTCGACAAAGCGCACGCGCTCGCCTGGCACACGCGCGGTGCAGAGTTAAAAAAATCTTTCTGAGGCTTGTACGAAATTCCTCCCACATTGTGAACTGCCACAGTGCCACACTCCACCCCAAAGCACTGCTTTTTATCTTTCATTTTTCCATTCTTTAATACCTTGACGTCGATTGTCCCCAAGAGACCAGGGCGTGAACTTCACTGCCTCAAGGCTATTTTTCACATTTGCAAAGTGTCACAGAAAAAGACCGTTACGAACTTCAGTTTCCTGTACCAAAAATATTTCTATTTTTGCCTTTTTTAAATAAATTAAATAAATATTATTAATTATCTATAAGAATTCACATGTGACGTGGCGGTTTTGTAATCCTTGTAACTTCTCTCTCAAAAAGTAAAAAATTTTCGACAACAAACTTAATTTACTGCCAAGAAAGATCACTCTTCTTCCATAAAATATGAATTTTCATTTCAAAAAGACAAAATTTTCAACAAAATAGTTTAATTTCTTACCAAGAAAGATGTCTTTGACAGACTATTTAAATTTTCAACAAAATAATTTTTAACCACAAAAGAAGTTTATTACTAAAAATATAATTGCTAAATTTTCAGTTGAAAAACTAATTTTTGACAAAAAATAATCTTTGACAAAACAGTTTAATTCTGAATTAAATTTATGAATTTTCAGCGAGCAATGCCAAAATATACAATTTGCAACAGTTTTATTTATTCCATAAAAATTTGATTCCAAATTTCAAAAAGTTGAAAAGGTTTCTTTTTTCAGCAGAAAGTTATTATTCTTGATAAGAAAGACGAAAAATTATATTATTAGTTGAAGTATTATTTATTTTGTTAAAAATTTATATAATTTGTTGAAAATATGTATTTTTTAGTAACGAAAGATTCATTTATACAGTTAAAAATTCTTATTTGAAAAAAATATATTTTCTATAAAAAAAAACTTTAAACCAAAAATGGAATTTTCAAATTTTCAGTGAACAAAATTAATTTTTAATTGAAAAGAAACGAACTTTCAACCAAATATTTAAATTTTTAGCCAAAAACTGAATTTTCTGTCAAAAACTTCAATTTTCACACAAATAATTGTCTGCCAAAACGATGAATTTTCATCCGAAGATAAAGTAGTTTCCCATAAAAAAGAAATATTTTTAACCAAAAATATTACAGACATATTTTTAGTTTAAAAAATCAATTTTCAACAGAATAAATATATTTTTTAACAAAGTCGTTTAATTTTCAGCAAATGAAATGAATTTTTCAATAAAATAGATTATCTTTTAACTCAAAATAGAAAGGTTTAATTTTTAGTTTAAAAAATTAATTTGAAGATAAAAACAGAATCAACAAAAAAGCCAAATTTTCAATTGAAAAAGATAAATTTTGAACCAAAAATTGCATAGCATAATTTTCAGTGAAAAAAAAACACTGAATCAAAAAAAAAAAAAAAAAAAAAAAACCCCAATAATAAAAATTAATGACTAAATCTAAGAAATTTTCAAAGAAAAAACTAACTTAAAAAACGAAAATAATAATAGCATAGCAAAAAGTCGAATTTTTAACTAAAAAAAAATATATTTTTTTACTCAAAATTTAATCCTAAGTTTGCGGATCAAAATAAATTTTTAAGGCAAAACCAAAGAAATATATCTTCAGCAAAAAAATATTTTCTTAACAAATTAGTTTATATTTCAAGCAAGTTATTGTATTTCTACCCAAAAAGAATTAACCTTGAAGTATAATGCAATAACTAAAATTTAAACCAAAAAATTTTTTTAATTAAATACCGTTGAATCTAACCAAAAATAAAAAAAATAAAAAAACTTTATCCGAAAAAAAATTTTAACACAGTATTTTAAAATAAGCCCAGCAGTAGAGTTCTTGTTTAAAAACGTTTTAATTTTCAAATCCATGACAATTGAATTTAACAAAAAAATAATTTTTAAGAAAAAGGTTTAATTTTCAGCAAAACAAGTATTCAGCAAAGAAAAAAAATTCGAACAAATTTGAATAATTTTTTTTTTAATTCGTTTTTCTCCTCTTGAAAATTGATAATTCTAGTTAAAAATTCAACTATTTGTTTGAAAATTGATTTTCTTTTAGGAACTTATTCTTCTTGTTGGCAAATATTTTTTTGTTAACAATTTTGGTATAAGATTATTGTTTAAAGTAAAAATTTAAATATTTCATTTTTGGTTAAAATTTTTTTGTTATTTGCAAACTCATTTGTTTTAATAAAAATTTAACTATTTTATTGAAAATTGGTTAGCTCTTTTTTTATTGTTGAAAATTAATTTTTGAGCTTAAAATCTGAGTCTTTCATTTAAGATTAATCATTTGCGTTTAAATTTAGCTGTTTTTTATGTTATAATAAATTCTTTTTTGTTTGGAATATCAACTATTCAATTTTTTATTGAGAATTCATTTTTTAATTAAAAGTTCTCCTACTATGTTAAAAAGTAATATTTTTGGCTGAAGATTCATTACTTCAATTGAAGATTTATTTCTCTGGCTGAAAATTCAATGATTCTATTGCAAAAATCGATTTGTTTGGCTAAAATTAATTTTTTTTTATACACAATTTAACTATTTGACTTATTTTTTGGAAAATTGTATATATTCCTAATTTTTAACTTTAAAAAGGTAACTTCTAAATAAAAAGTCAAATATTCAAATCTTCAGTCAAAAGACTTTATATTTTCAACTAAAAAATTTTTGTTTGAATAATTTTTCAAGCAGAAAACTGAACTTTCAAGTAAAATGATTGCACCAAGCATATTATTTTTTACTCAAAAAGACGACTTTTCGAAAAAATACGCGAATCTTTAACTAAAAAAGATCAGTTTTCAACTAAAAGTGGAATAGTTAGATTTTCAGTTAACAAAATTAATTTTTAAAGAAAGCAAATAACTTTATACGAAAATGATGACGGTTTATCCAAGAAGATTAATTTTTTACCCAATAAATAATTCATCAACTAAAAAGATGAATTTTTGACGAAAAAGATTAATTTTTGCGAAAATTATGAATTTTTTTAACACATCAAATTAATTTTTAACCCAATGGTCTAACTTCTTCTTTATTCATAATGTGTCCCCTAAGGGTTTACATGACTTCCATTCCATACCACTTACATAATAAACCGAAA
>JAAAKG020177971.1:0-26420 GCA_010014905.2 Druon quercuslanigerum | reverse complement strand
AATGATGGTGTACTCACTTTTATGATTAGTCTATATTTAGTGTACTTTATCAGCACTTTTGAGTAAGGGGTGGTTTTGGAAAATTCATTTTAGGGGCTTTAGAGAGCCTTAAATGAGCCCTCAATTCTTATGTATTCACTTTCATGATTAATGCATATTTATTTTTAAGGGTAGTTTTTCTGTGATAGGGGTTGTTTTTGAAAAATGGCGCCGGGGCTCATGCAAGAGCCTTAAATGAGCCCTCAATTCCTACGAAAGAAAAAATGAAATCTAACAAGTATTTCTACCATGGTACTGCTAGCTTTACGTAAAGCTGGCAGTACCATGCATTTTTTAAAAAAATTGCAGAGCCCAAAATTTAGCTTTTGGGTATTAAATGAGCCTTAAATGAGCCTTCAATTATGGCATAGGTCTGGTGATCATTGGGCAAAGTGGTACTTCCAGCTTTACCCACCTTTAAAACGACGTCGCTCAAGAAGTCACAATACTTGAGCCTCCCGTCAGTTAATCCAAACATTCGCGGTCCCTAAAGTCCGGATACTGCCTTTCAAAATTAACCGTAGTGTATACAAAAATCACTTATAATCTAAAGAATGCAATAACCCACTTTGGTACATAAAAGAATGCAGACATTCGATATAAACATTTTGCCAGAGTCTTTCACGTTCTTAAAATTGATAAAGCCTAAACGAAATTTAAGACATCCTTTCTCAAATATAAACGTTATGTGCTAGCTACGTGACAATAAATTCATTTTCTCAACACTCGTTTATTTTTAAAAGTGTTTCTAAGAATAATGTCAATCAATGTTTAATGTCTTTCTTTAGTTACGAATATGTAAATCAATTTAAATTTGCTTGCCCAAAATATAAAATTTTTGTTAAATATCTTTGTAGATCTCAGTAGAGAAACAAAAATTCGGGAAAACGGCGACTTTCTAAATCTTTTTTAAGAGAATTTTTCGGAAAAAATGATAAATTGGCTAAGCAAATCATATAAGCACTTAATTATTAGAAGAAATTAGTATTTGATGTTTTACGTTCAATTTGTATTTAAAAAACCGCCAACAAATTATTATTAACGCCCAAAACACGCAAAATCCAATCCTTCACTTATTAGGTTTTTTGGGAAACCTACTCTATACTCTGTTCCTGAGCAGACTTTTTACCGCCCATGAGTTTCTGAGAATAAATATAACAAAAGATGATTTTTACCGAACTTATTATCTAATTTTTTATGAAACTGACTCTCATATAACCTTATGAGTCTTGCGGAACCTAATGCTATCGTTTTTTCTCAAAAAAAAAATTGCTTGCATTCTTTTATTTATTTCAACAATTTTTCTCACGATTAAGACAACACTTAAAAAAAATGTTTAATACATTTTTGTACGGCCCTGATGCATATTCTCTTTCTGAGAAGGCTAATAATCCCTGGGGATTTCTGTAAATAAATAAAAACACTAGTTTAAACGAAATTTTTATTTGATTCTTTTCCTGAAAACTGATTTTAATGAAATGTAAATATCCTTAGATGACTACCTTGACGCCATGTAGTCTCCAGTCTATGAGATAACGATCTGAGGATATATGTATTATATAATCAAATAAAGTACCAGACAATTCCTTAGTTACATTTTTTCTATAAGTATTTATCAAGAAATTAATCAGTTTTTCGTATAGTTACAAAATATGAGAATTTTTCGTACCCGCTTTTTATTATTGGTGGCTTTTTTTAATTCTATTGGTGCGTACGATGATGTAATTAATCTATAATTTTAAGAATAATTTAAACTTATAAGAAAATCCATATTCGTTAGATTTAATCTGCAATCTTTTTTTAAAAGGATTCCAGAATGTTTGTGAAATACAAAATATAGTTCAAAATATGTTCGTAGTAATACGGAATTATTACTAATTTTAGAAGCAGAAAGTAGTTAGAGTTTAAATAGAAGCGAAATTTGGGCAATGGAATAACTTTGAATATGCCACGTGTATCCGTTCACATATGTTACACTCCCAACTGTACATTTTATTCGAGTTTATTTAATTTGCAATTAATTTGGTCGATTTTCGGTCGTTTAATTAAATAAGGGCGTTAAAATAACCTTAGGCTGCACTATGTTTATTAAAGTTATATTTTATTGTACTATAAGCTTTATACTCAGCTATTTAATACAAAATGTAACTATTTTTTGAAAATTTAATATATTTCGCAAGTTAATTTGATGAAAACGTGAAATTCGTCTTTAGCCAATGGCACGTTACCTTCGAGGGAAGACGTAAGAAAGCACTAAGGTTAACAACGAATAGAATGGGTGTAGTACAAAATAATTCAAAATTGGAAGCGTAGTTTATGGACCTTATCCACCACTGCCTGCCTTACAATATTGCCAAGCTGAGTTTATGATACACCAAAACATGGTTTTCTGCTATGAGAAAAAATTAATACGGTTTTTCTGTTTTCAGAGCTAAGTTCACAGTTTGACCATTTGCCGAATGGCGACCCTCTTCCTGGGTTTCCTGGCAGTGCAATATCCGATTCTTCTGTCCGATCTTCGTATCCTGCAGAGCCTTCTCTTCGTGCCAGGACTCGGTCTCCTCCTGCCAGACATTTAACCACCAGATCTACTCCTGCTGGACAACCTTCTGCACTTGAATTTGGATTTAATCAAATGGAATTTATTCGACTCATTCCCAGGACCAATTCGCGTCGTCGATTTGAAATTCACAGATACACTTTTCCTGCTAATAAATCAATCTCATTAGGCGGAAGAACAATATTGAACTTCAAGCCTATACCAATCGAAGAACAAAGCGTTTTAACAACATCCACTGGTGATGTTGTTGCAATAATTGAAAATAATGCATTGCTTCGTGGAATATATTATCGCGATGAAAAACGACGTGCCGGTATAAACATGAGAAGTGGCGCGGTATTTGATTTGAGCCCAGACTTAGTCCGGGAAACTCCATTGGGACACAAACACAAGATCCGGAAACATTTTTATACAGTACGTTTCAGCCACGTGTAAATATCTTTTTTGAATTCCTAGGATATTTTTCAGTAGTTTTATGTCACTAGCTTCTTTATTACAAATAAATAACGACTTTTGAGTTTTTCGTAATAAAAAAACTTAATTTATATAATTATTTCGTTATTTAAAAATATTATGAACAGAACAAATAATAATTAAAATCGAATTCATATCTTCATTGTAATTTAAGTAAAAAGGAGTACCAGTCACGGTATTGAATTCTCAAAGATTTAGTTAAATAATTTGTTACAACTCCTTTGTTTCATACTTATTTTCTAAGTTCTATTAAATATAAAAATTATGTAACTTAATACTGGAAATTATTTTTGGTTGTGTCACAAAAAATGGGAATTCAATAAAGTAAGCAAGTGAAATGATGTTTAATGTTTAGTTCAAAGTGGTATTAAAAATTATTTTAAAAATATTTTAAATGTATTTTTTCATCATTAAGTTATTATTTGAAATACATTACTTTCAAGATACAGATCTGTATCAAAACGCGTCATCTTGATAACATCTTAGAATAAACGCTATCACTGGTATTTGCCACAAATGGAATATTTTATTCATTCAACTAGTCTAAATTGAAATAGTTTTCTCTTAAATTATTTTATGAAAACTTATCTTTTTAGATATAAATTGTATTGTTTGAAAATAACTATTGTAGAAAAATCCTCTTTACCATAATATGTTCAACAAAGGGAAACATACCTGCAGGTTTAATTAACAATGAACATTTAAAATTGATTAGAAGGAAAATTCAAATACTTTTTCTTGTAATGTGTTATCTGATTTTACAATTGAGCATTTTGCATACATAATGATTAACTTAAAAAAAAAATAACTCGCATTACTAATAAAATATGGTATTAAGCCACATTTTTGCATTAGGCCACAAGTTGTAAGATATCTGTATGCATAATGTAAATTGTATCAGAACGAATAAAATTATTCCACTACTTGTATGAACTTCATTAAATAAACTGAAATATTAATGCGGATTTAATTTTATTTTATTGTCCTAACATCTTCTGCAACTCTACTCTCTTACGTAGAAATTTCAAATCACTGAATACTTGATACTGAATACTTCTCTCTTTTTATACAATTTTTATCTACAAAAAAACACCTTGAATTTTAGTTATTATAACTTAAGGAAAAGAAATTCATAAGCAAGAAAAAAAATGAATTTTAAACAAAATAGTTGAATCATCAGCCAAAGAAAACCATTTTTAACCAGATATACAATAGTTGAACTTTTAGTAGCAAAAATAATTTTCAAAGAAATATATAGTTTGTTAACGAAATAGTTCCATTTGTAGAGTCTAAAGACAATTCTACATCCTAAAATATAAAAAAATAATCCATTTTTAACCAAGTTTTTAAAGTATTAGGCTTAAATTTCAGTGAAAACGAGTGCAAGTTGGAGGGGACTTGTACATCTAATAATAGTTATTATGATATAAATATATTATATAATTAATTTATTAATTCAGATAAGTAAAAAATATTTTTTGCCTTTTTTTAATAGACATTTAATTTATTTGATTAAAAAAATATTTTTTGGGTGAAGATTTAACTATTTTGTTGAAAATTTTGATCATTTGTCAATTTTTTGTATGTAAATTAATTTTTAAACTAAAAATGTAACTACTCGACTTTTTGTCAAAAGTTCTCTTTTAATGGACGTTTAATACTTTTGGATTAAAATCAATCTGTATTTCTTTTGTTTAAAATACTTTGTTAAAAATTTATTTTATTAAATTGAAAACATATATCCAGATTTAAAATTAATCTGTTCTATTCTTTGTTAATAATTTACCTTGTTTCGGTAGAAAACTCAGATTTTGGGTTGTAAATGCAACACATTTTGGAAAAAATTTGTTTCTTTATTATTAAAAAAACATTCGTGATTGAAAATTCAGCGCTTCTGTTAAAATTTCGTATTTTTTATTTACTTTACTAATTTTTTAATGAAAATCGAAATATTTTTGGGTGAAAATATCAACTATTAAACTTTTTGTATAGACTTAGGTATTTGTATCAAAGATTCATAAGTTTGATTAAAAATTTTCCAAAAGGCTACGATAGCACTTAGCACCAACCGACAGTTGGTAACATCTCAGCCGGTATTACCGCAGTCGGTAATGCAAATCCCAACCGCAGATCAATCCTCAGTAGTCAGTAGATATAATCACCCATATACTATATTTTAACTTTCTGTCTACTGTTTATTCAGTTAGATAATAATTTATTCATGTTAAGAACATAATTGTTCAAAAAATTATGTTATTAATTTTGATGTTTTATATTTACATTTATGTATAATGTATATGTTTATCTTATTGATTATTATTAAAATCTATTTTATTTCAAAAATATATTTTCACAAAAAAGAAAGAAGTTTTTTTTAAGAATGATATTCTTTAATGTTTCTTTATTCACATGCAATTTTTTGTCTATCTTAGAGAATTATGAATTCACTAAATGAAATTGGACAAAAGGTTAAAAATTTTAGAATCAGTGAAAAAAAATGTAACGGAAAATAGTCTGAAAAATCTTAAAACAATTTTTTTTATTTCGCAGGATTTCGGAAACTGATTAGAAAAAATTTGAAACATTTTAAAAGATATTACAAAGATTCATAATTTTTGAAAAGATTCGAAAATAATTTAAATTTTGAGAAGAAAACACTTTGCTATTTTAAGAATTCCAAAGAAATAAGCTTTTCGTGAATTTTGAAAAGTTTTAAGAGAATAAGAGATTTTCTTTAGTAGTTTTAAAAACATTAAAAAATAATTTGAAACTTGAAAATTTAAAAAAAAAATCGTACAAAAGTTTGTTAATTTTTTTAATAAATTGAAAATGTTTCAAAAAAATTATTTTTTTTTAGATTCCTGGAAAAATTACATATAATTTTAAAAACTGCTTTTTATGTTATTTTAAAAAATTTATAATTTTCATCAATGTCCATAGTAATAGTTTCTAAAAACTAGGAGAATCAATCTTTAAATATTTTATAGTCTATGAATTTTTTTCCGCTCTTAATATTGTTAATTAAATTTTTCCATCAATGCCAAACCACGTTTATAAACAAGTTGTCGAATATTTCGACCAAACATAAAATCATAATGATTTAATTTCTCTCCAGGGACGAGATAATCTTCGATAACATTCGGAAGCTTTTTCACAAGCACAGCTACGTCCTGAAATATTAGAAAATATTATTTAATATAGTTGAAAATTAATTGTAAAATGTATTTGAAACAATAATTAACAAACATTTATTTTAGATGTTAAGCACTTGAAATTTTGAATCGAAAGTGTAAAAAAGCAAACAATTTTAGATTCAGTTGATTTAAAAAAACGAGATTATTTAAAATGCAATATAATTGTAATTTTATCATTCTTAAATTAAATAATTAAGTTATTGGGAATTAAATGATTGCAACAAATGAATTTGCATTATTATTTTTATTATTAATTTTAACTAACCTGTGGAGCTAAAAAATAATCACTCGACCCATGATAGATGGCAACAGGAAAATTAACTTTTTCCAATGGATAGTCTGGCGGGGTTGTTGAATTATACAATTTTAAGTTTTTTTCCGGACCATAATAATATTGACGAAAAGTGCCTGTTAGATAAAAATAAAATGCAATTAAATTAAGGTTTGATGACAAAAATTTTTTTTACATACCAGGATGATATTTTCCAAATGCATAACGCGTCAATTGTTTGAATGAACTTCCAGCAGGTTCATATCTTAGAATGAGATCAAGTTTATCCTAAAAAAATTATTAATTAAAAAAAAATTCATGAAATTTAATTCCATACGCAGCTAGAGGAAATATACTTCATGTGTTCAAAAAAGTCTTTAATTTCGATCCGCTTATCAATTAAAAAAATTGAAGCCGAATAAACTCTGAGAATGATTTTGTTCACAATATTTACCAAATATAATAAAACTAATTATATTTAGGATTATCGCATTAAAATTAAGTACACCGTTAAGAATTTATGTTGTAAACTTCCACTACATGTATTGGAAATTTATTTCCGAAATGTAGGGTAACGCTGCAATGCATAATCAAAACATAATCTGACTTAGGCAAAATTTTTAATAATATATAGTATATAGCGTGCGTATTGGTGGATTTTAAAAAATTCTTGAAATTCATGGACTTGACGAAATGTATGTAATTCACGGAATTAACTAATTCGTAAAATTCAAGGAAATCGTGGAATTTGCGGAACTCGTGAAATTCAAGGAATTCTTGAAATTCAAGGAATTCATGAAACTCAAAGATCTACCGCGCGGTTTGATCCCACCGCCCATAAAGGTGCTGCCCTGCAACCTACTTCAGTGAACCTCTCGGCGGGCCCTACAGATCGTGCCAGTACTCATGATTATATAAAGTCTCGTCCTTCCATAACATATACGCCGTTGACACCGGGTAAAAATCCCGCCCCCCCCCCTTTTTTACTATCACGACCCACGAACCCCGTAATCCAGGGTCCGGCTGGGACCACCGCCTTGCCTATCGCCGGCCCATCCAGCCTCTTAAAATTATTCAGTGCCATACACTCAAGCGGGACCTCTTGCTCCCACTTCGGGTAAGTGTTACCAACCCACTGCACCTGCCACCACCCCAGGAGGTGCCACCGTCCGTAATGTCCCAGCCTCCAAAGAGGACCCACGTCGACCACGTCCTCCTATCCGCGTCGTAATCTCAGTTTCTAGCGCGTTGTATTGATTAACCGTAAGGCAACGCAAATCCTTCGCCGCTAAAAAAAATAAACAAAGTCCGCGTAAGCAGACCAGCACGTCAGGTAGGTTGCTATTACCGGTAACTCCCCATGATACGTTAGCGCCCCTTCAGCCATTACTTATTCCGAATCACCATCCCCACGGTGGCATATAACAATGTCTTTCTTGAGTTAATCACTTTACTGATCCGAAAAGATCGGATAACTTAAATTGAGAAATTACTTTACTTCAAACCTCTATATTTAAATAATAAGGAAACCAAAAATAGCTTGGTAATTGGCGATATCGATAATTTGTATCATTTTCAATTACAGAAAAACTCATAAAGACGAAACATTACAACTTTAATCACACCGCCCGCCTAATGAGTGCTAACTGCACGATAAAAAGTAAAAACAATAATAGCTCAATCGATTATTTGTTAACAACGCAAATGCCGGCCGCCGTAAAGAAATAGTATAAATATAACAAAGATTTAATAGTCTTAGCCGCCCGCCTTAACCCACTAAGTTTACAGAATAATTTCTTTTAAATCTACTTGATAATAAGTGTTCAGATTGTGCTCATTTCTTTCACTCTGACAGGTAATAGACAAATATCAGTAATGGGACGTTGGTATTCCAAACTGGCAGTTTTTACGCGAACAGAGCGTACTAAATCGTCCTTTCCCTTATAACATTTAATTATACGACCTAAAAACCATATATGAGGCGGTAACGAATCATGCTTCGCAAGAACGATATCACCGATCACAAAATGTAGCTCTTTGTGAAACCGTTTGTAGTTTTATTGTAAATACTGTAATTAATCAACAGCTCATCATCAATTTGAAAAATTTGTTAAAGTAAATTCTAATGAGGGTTCTGGAATGCTGATCAAATGGGCTACAATCAGAAAATGTCTAGATGTAACATAGGAGAAGTCTTTGGGATCATCCGAAAGAAGGGCAATAGCTCGTGAATTGAGGCAAGCTTCTATGCGAGTAAGAAGAGTATAAAACTCTTCGTATTTAAGAGTGTGCGCACCTAAAATTTTTGGAGATGGTGTTTAAAACTCTTAACTCCAGCCTTCCATAAACCCCTAAAATGAGGAGCGGAAGAAGATATGAAATACCAAGTAGCAGCTCATGAATTAGGGAAACTCTGTTAGCGACAAACACAGACCAATTGGAAGGATGTTTTCCTAGCCACGCCAAAACTGTTACAGAATCAGTGTAACAGTAAACAGGTGTTTTATCCAATGCCATAGTTTCCATGACAAACCTAATTGTCATAGTTAGCAAAGCAGCCCCACACAACTCCGAACGAGGAATTGATACATATTTAACAGGATCGACTGTAGATTTAGCCATTAGTAGGCAAACGTGAGCCTCCTTTTAATGTAAAAGGAAGCTGAATAAGCTTTTGAGCAGGCGTCTGACAGGCCATGAACCTCGAATGCAGAGTCGTGTCTATCTCGGGACTTCAAGTGCTTCTAATTTTTCCAGAGAACCATGATAATTTAACCGTTCAATTTCAAGATCATCTGGTAGTCTGTCGTCCCAGTCGAGTTTAAGCCGCCAAAGTTCTTGCATTAGAGTTTTTGCCACTATTATGACAGGAGTTATCCAACCCATATTATCATACACCTTAGCCATTAATGAAAGAACAATCCGGTTTGTTAGTTTTTCGATTAAAGAAGAAGTCCCTTTAAAAAGGACTGAATCAAACTCAGGATCACAAAATAAACCTAGAACCTTCTGCTGAAGAAAATTCGATAGCACGTTCGTGTTCTCCCAAGGGACAACCTTTCAATAGTTCGGGGTCATTTGCGGTCCATTTTCGCCAATGGGGTAACTGCCAGCTGTTTAAATCACGGCGCCTGTTTAGCCTCAATCTGACTATCTGCACCAAGCAAAACATCATAGACGTAAATATTATTTTGTAATATAGTTTGCACTAAAGGAAATCTATTTTACTCATCATAAGCTAATTGCTTGATCACTTTGTTAGCCAAATAAGGAGCACAGGTAGTACCGTAAGTAATTGCTCAAAGTCTGTAGGCAACAATCTTTTTATCAGGAGAAATCCAGACAATTCTTTAAAAATCGCAATCCCAAGGATCAACTAGAATTTGTCTAAACATTTTTTCAATGTCAGCCATATAAGCAAAGCGATGTAATCTTCAATTCATAATGATTGAAACCAAATAATTTAGAATCTTTGGACCGATGTGAAGATGAGAATTCAAGGAAGAATTATTGGAAGTTAAACTGGAAGCGTTAAAAACAACCTTTAACTTAATAGTGAAACTACTTTCTCTTAAGATAGTATGATAAGGCACACAGTTTGTGAAAAACTATCAAATTCCCTTTCTTTTTTCTTGAAGAAGTTCCATGTATCCACGGCTTTCATATTCTGATAAGAAACTTGAGTATTGTAAGAATAATTCTGATTTCTCCGATAAACGCCGAAGGAATTTATCCATAACAATCTTAGCTCTCTCCAGGGATGCCGTTTTTAAATGCTAAGCGTATCATGTAACGTCCGTATTTTGTTCGTTGGTATTTGTAGCGAAATTCTCATTACAAAAGACTTCATCATCTGTCGAAGTATTTTTAAATGAAACTTCTTCCAACTCCCAGAACCTGGTTAAGTCTTCATGTAAGACTTCTGCTGAAAGAGCATGATGTTCTGTAACTGAAATGTTGATTTCTATTTGATTTGTAACTAAAACTTTCCCAGATAATATCTAACCAAAAAGGGTACTATGCGCAGTAAGAGAACCCAATATGCCCTATTGGAGATCAGGAAGTAAACATGAGCCATATTTATCTGCCTAAAGCTTGGATGTGGACTTTAGAACAATTCTTTTCTGTAGGAATTAAAGAAAATTCTGCTTACTTTCTTGAAGAACCCATATTAACTCCTCCAACCCCATATACTATTGCTCTAATCTTTTTGTAGCGTGCACTTATTATTTTCAATTCTCTCTCGATAATAAAACAGCATTTAGATCCTTGGTCCAGCAAAACTCTAAATCTGTGACTTCTTCCATTTTCAGCTTGGAAGGAAATAACAGCCGTAAAGAGTAATGTTAAGCGCAATAAATTTGGATGATTATTCAGAAAAGGAAACGAAACATTATCGTCTGCTTCTTTAAGCAAAACAGGATTCACCCCCACTCCCAGGGTGGAATTGCCAGGATCATTTGATTGTGACGCGAGAGAACCTGAAACTGCCAATTGAGAATTAACCGATGCAGAGTTAGTTGGTGGTAAAGTGGGATTAGAATTATAATCTAACATTATGAGGTTGATGTCCAGGCGTGAGACAACTATAACAAAAATGATTTTTTGTAGCAACTTCCCTACGCCTGTCCACAGACAGAGGTTCGAATTGGTTGCATTTGAATAAATAGTGATTCTCTTTACAAAGTAGGCACTTTGAGCTTGAAGTTGCATTGTGGCTTCCAACTCCCGATTGTTTTGAAGCCCTACACTTTTCTTGAGAACTCACCAGGTTTTGAAGCTTAAATTGCCTTCAAAATACGTATACAGTTACTCAAAAGTGAGTCAATGTTCTGTAAAGCGTTTAAGATTTTTTGGAGCCGCCATTGACTCATTTGTTTTATCGCGTAAGTTTTTTAAGTCGTCCAGAATATGATTCGACACATTAGGAAGATTGACAAAGGATTGTAAGGGATTTGAGATTAAAGCTCTCTTGTTGTCAAATATGGTGTTTCACGCCTCATAAGTGGAGATAAAATTGCCATCAGTTATCGAAACATGTTTTAGAAAAACTTCAGCTTCGCCTTTTAAGGACAATTTCAAATAGTGAAATCTTGTTACATTAGACAAGGAAACGTTCTGAATTATTAAAGCCATAATTAAATAGCGAAAATTCTCCCAATCCTTGTAGTCTTCCGAAAACTCCGGCAAAGTGATTTGAGGAAGTTTAACAGGCAAGGAATCATGACAAATAATTTGAGACTGACTTAAACATTCATTTGCCTTAGGCTCAGGAGTAAACACGGCCAATTTATTATACAAAAACTCTCGCGCATTGCGATAAGCATCTTCAATAGCGAGATATTTCGATTTTTCGAAATATTCCAATTTCTCACGCTCAGCTGACGTAGTTCCAGCTTTAATTTCCAGATGCAGAGTTTCACAACCTTTTTAGAAGAAATCTCTGATAACTCAGAGAATAATGCCTCCATTTTCAAAACGGAGAAATGTAAATTAACAGTTGCTGATAATTCAGCTTCCGCAAATGTAATAAATTTATTGAATTCAATGAATTTCGTAAATGTCGTTAATTGCATGAATTTGGTGCATTCTGGGAGCTCCTTGCATTCGGTGGTTTCCCTGATTTTCTTGAATTTCATTATTTCCGTGATTTCTTTGTGCACAATTTTTGTCTTATAAAAGCCCTAATCAATTTATTGGAATGCTGGACAGTGACTTCAAGATTTACAACACTTACAATACATGTATTATAATTTCGTCAATTCAATGTTATGTCTGCAATTTTACCTTATGCTTGTATTGCAAAAGTCTTGTAGAATTCCAAACATTTTGAACAGTGTAAAGGCTGCTATTATTTTATAGTTTCAGTAAAAAATTTTGGAATAAGCAAATGGAGAAGAATAGTTCTGAAGTTAGAGCTTTTAGTAATTTAAGGCCCTTTAATATTAAAAAATTCAAAATAGGACAAAAATTTAAGGCTCGAGACTTTTTTGAACGGAAAATAGGAATTAAATACAAATTTGTCTCAACATATTATTAAAAATGATCAAACCCTATCGATTTCTTCATATCCAGGGCCAACAAATGTGAATATAATGAAAATGCAAATAGGCTGAAATAGAGTTCCCAATTTGCAAAAATTACTTGTGAAAATTCTAAGTAATGATGAAGCTCGAAGAATTGGAAAGAAGCCCAGTTCCACTATTATACTCTGTAAGTATGTAGGTGTCGTTTAAAAATCAGAAGTTTAATTTTCAAAAAAATAAAATAAAAAACGATAACTATCCAGTTTCTTTCTACTTAGTGACGTTAAGTCACTAGAATATTTTTAAATAACAAAAAAAAGTTACGATGGTGCGGGGATGTTTTTAAAACTTTTAAAATTTTCCAAATGTATGCAGAGAATACATAATTTTTTCACAGAATCTGTATTAATATCAGAGAATAACGGAATTTCTTAACGTCTTTATAGACTAGATGGAGCTGTAAATTAAATTTTTGTCAAATTAAATCGGCATTCGGAATTGTTGTGGTTCGATTGCCAGTAGAGCGAAAGGAGAAGATCTGTTCCAGACAAAGTTCATTAAAATTTTTTTTTAATTCATAGCTCCATCTAGGCTGCTAAAACGTTAAGAAAATATGTCGTTCTCTGATGATAATGCAGACATTTATGTGTTTTAAACATTTTAAAGAATTAAAATCAGTCAAAAAATAGAACTAAAAGTATATATATTACCAGAAGAATTCTTACCGAAACTATATAAGTGAATGGTGTAATTAATGATATAATGCCTGATAAATGCGTCATGTAACTAGCCGGAGACAAAGCTACTGCAAACTTTATTTTTTCATTATATTCGGGTTTCAAAGATCCCATAACAAAAGTTTGAGTACACCCTTGAGAAAAACAAGCCAAGTGAAGATTTTTTTTATTTGTATTAGTCAAAACGTAATCGATTGTGGCTGGTAAGTCATATATTCCCATCTCGTGCCAGCTTAAACAAATAAATTCTTCAATAAAATTTACATTAAAGTAGTTTGAAAATGATAATAAGAGTATAATAGCATACCTGAAGTCCCAAAATCCATAACTTGTTTCTAATTTTAATACGTGTTTCGAACTGTAAGTATTTCCACGATTGTTACCCAACCAGACATCATAGCCCTTATCGACTAAATAGAAAGCTGAAAAAAAATAAGGGCCATGCATTAGTTTTCCGATTTAGTAGTATAGCAACAGGGCTATGGCGGCACTTACCGACCGGACAAATTTCTGTGTCATTCTAAGTTACCGATAGGCGGTATTACTGCAGTCGGTAATGTAAATCTCGTTTAGCGTCCGTTTAACGCTGTCTAATAGATGTTAATTAAATTTAGGCAATTTTTAAATATTTAAAATGATTTCAAAGAAGTGGAAGGGAGTTCAAAAAATTTAGAGGACTTTAGGGATTTTCAATAAATCACACGAGATTTTTATAAGATTTTAAGACAGTTTTAGAGCTTACAGTTTTAACTAAACAGAAAACTAAAAAATATAAATTCCATGTACCACTTTACCGATTCAATAGTATAAAAAAGGCTAGGGGAGTATTTACCGACTTAGCAAGATTCTGTTCCACGATAAGTTATCGATAGCCGGTAATACCTCAGATGGTATTATCGCAGCCTTTCTAAACCAGTACTCAATCCTAGTGCCGACCCCCACTAGCATAGGGAATTAAAAGTTAAACCAGGGACAGGAAATGTCGGTAAAGCAGATTTATAGAAAGTTGACAACGTAGATTTTCTACCGTATTTCTACCGTATTAAGTATTTCAACATGATGCCATATCGGTTAGGTTGGATTTTTGTAAATTTATAAATATCTGTATCGTTCAATTATAGAATGCATTTGCGAAATTATTTTTTCCATTCAATTCTAATTTATTCTGATCAAATCGATCTGGTACCCTAACCTCCAATTTTTAACATGTTTTTCCCTTCTTCGTGGAAAGTCACATATAGAAATGGACCGATAAATCTGTTTAGAGAACTGAAATGGGCTCTACAGAGAGAGAAAAAACAAGTGAGATGAGGACCTGCCTTTATACAGGGTGTCCCAGAAACCTCGTACCGCCAAAAACCAGGACATTGCTTTTTAAATTTGGAGCAGAAAAGTCCTTTGCTATTTTTCAAAATACTCAAAAATAAGCGAGATATTTAATATTTCTTTTGGCTAATCAGCGCGCTTGGCGGGAACAGCGCCAGTGCCGTAACAGCGGTTTTCAAAGTCAAAAATGAGAAAAGAATTCTACGTGCAAAATAGCAAAGATTTTTCTCAATCCGAAACAAAATTTTTCTAAGTAAAAAATAAAAAACTTTTCTAAGTAAGGAATTGCAAAAATTTTGTTAAGTTCGAAATCGCGATAGGCAAAACGATCAATTTTATTTTTTAAAAAACTTTCGGAAAAATTACAATTACGCGAATTGAAAATGAAAAACATCTCGTCATCATCAAGCGTTGTTTCGATTCAAACATAAATAAACAAAAAAAATTTTCTCGGGGGCCCCATGACCGCTGTTATGCCACTGGCGCTGTTCCCGCCAAGCGCGCTGATTGGCTAAAAGAAATATTGAATATCTCCCTTATTTTTGAGAATTTTGAAAAATGAGTAAGGACTTTTCTACTCAAAATTTAAAAAGCAATGTCCTGGTTTTTGGCGGTACGAGGTTTCTGGGACACCCTGTATATTCCAGGGTCGTCTTAAGTTAGTCGGGGGCCCAAAGTATTGCCGAAATTTTCTGTACGGTTCATTTTTTTTAAACAATCATAAACAATACTTTATGAATTTGTATTTATAATAAATTAAGTTTTCAAAAATATTCATGCAAAATATCCTGTTTCAGTTAGCTTATAAAAAGAACTTGGTAACCTTCAATTCTTCTTAAAATTGGATTAAAAATGCTACATTTTAATTATTAAAATTATGTGTAGTTTGAAATCAAAAAGTGTACAAGGAAAAATTACCTTTGATTGTTAAAAAAAAGTTCCAGTTTTCTAACCTTATATTTTAAAGGCCTCCATTCTTATCTTGTCTTTTAATAGGAACCTAGCGATGAATTAACATAAAAAAATCAATTCACAATATTTCTTTAATATAAAATATATCCATTTTTGATAGATAGGTACAATACTTCATATTTTGAGGTTATACTATTGTTGTTAAATTTTTTATTTTAATTCTGATTAACTTTACTTACGAATGGAAAGATACCCCCATATAACCGTTTTTGCAACGCCTACAAACTGCACTGATTACCATCATTATAAATATTTATTTACAAAAATTATAATTTAAAATATTCTGAAAGGTACAATAAACGTCATATTATTGGGGCAGTCTCGATACAAATCACACTCACAACTTCCCACTGCTTTGATTGGCAACAATTAAACCGGAACCAGAAGTGATGAAAAGAGCGCGATTTTTAAACCAAATTTTACAATAAAATTACCATTTTTAAGAATAAAATAAGGAAGAAAATAACATTCAATACAAACATATTAGAACTGTATGGAATATATAAAAATAGAAATATTTGGAAAAAAAATATTTCATTTTGTGTTGAAAATTTATTTTTTTCAGTTAAACATTCAGATATTTATATGAAAATTCGTCTTTTTTATGAGAAAATTAATCTTTTTAGGTAAACATTTAACTATATGTTGAAAAATTTTTTTTTGTTCATTTAAAAATTATTTTTTTAAGTGTAAATTTAATTATTCGATATTTGGTTATAAAGTGGTCTTTTAAAGTTGAAAATTCCACTATTTTATTAAAAATTGATGTGTTTTATCAAAATTTAATTTTTTTGGTAGAAAATTAATGTTTGTCGTTAAAAACTTATTTCCTTGGGTAAAAGATTTATCATTTTTGTTAAAAATGTACTTCTTTAGTTGAAAATTGATTTATTTTGATAAAAATTCATCTTTTTTTTGTTTAAAAATATTTTTTAAACCTAATGTTTAACATTTTCATGTTTGATTTAAAATTTATATTTTGAAGTTTTACCTATTTTGTTGAAAATTCACACAGCTATTTAGTTGAAAACGCGCCTTTTCTGCTGAAACATTAATATTCTTGATAAAAAATGTATTTCTTTGTTTGAAAATTCAACTATTTCGTGGAAAATTAATTTTTTTAATAAAAATTTTTGTTTTGTTATTTAAAAACTGAACTATTGCATTTGAATATTTTTTTGGTTGGTTCAAAAATAATTTCCATAACTAAGAATTAACATGTTCAATTTTTTTTTTAAATTAGTCTTTTTTTAGTTGAAAATTCAACTATTTGGTTGAAAGTTCATGTATTTCATAGAAAACTAATTTTAATGGTTGAAAATTCATGTATTTCGTAGAAAATTAATTTTCGTGGATGAAAATCTTTTTTTCTAAGAATTCATATTTTTGGTTAGAAATTCAGTTTTTTGTAAAAAAATTTATTTTGATCGATGAAAGATTAATTATTTTTGTTAAAAATTGATTTCTGTTACTCAAAATTTGTTTGTATTTTTTTTAATTTGTCTTCTTGATATAAATATAATCTTGTTGGTTGGAAATTTATCTTTATGGTTAGAAATTTAACTATTGGATTAAAATTTAATTTTTGGTAATAGTTGATGTTTACACCAAAAAATATTCTTTAATTTAGATCAAAACTTGTGCAATGTAACGAAAAATGTTGAATTTTCGATAACATACCAAATTAAAAAAAAAATTGAGTGAAATTGTTTTACAAGAAAATTAACTTTTTATCAGAAAGACAAATTTTTAACAAAAGTCATGAATTTTCAACTAAAAAATAGAAATTTTCAATAATATATTTTTTTAAATTATACACTTGCCTATTTATTCTCGCCTACCAGGAAATTTAGATTTTGAATTATTGACCATAATTATTTTAATTGAATCTACAAAAAATAATTATCAATAAGTGTTTATTTTTGTTAAAAATGATAAAATTTTGTATTTTGAAGAATGATCTTTACTAAAGATATAAATTATTTTACAGTTTACGAGAGGGTGAAATTCTTAAAAATTTTTGAATTTAATATTACCTTCTTTAAAATTTCATAATTTTCTATTTATAATTTTTTAAATTTTCTTACCACGCGTACACTAAGATTTTCAGAAAATTCAAAATTATTGAGGTTTTATTTTAAAAGGGTAATTATAGGCAGTAAAGATTTTAAAACATGTCAAAAAAAGAATCTAAAAGATTTTAAAACAATTTCTTCAGAATTATTATTTTTTTTTTAGAAGTTTCAGTAGTTTTGAAAAGAATCGAAAATAATTGAAATCTTGAGAATATTCCGAAAAGTTAAAAATGAGATGTACATTTTTGGAGATTTTGGACATTTTGTAAAAACTTTTTAAAAGGAAAAATATTAAGAACATTTAAATATCTTAAAAAGATTCCAAAAAGTGTTTAAATTGAAAAATTTAGAAATTTTGATAAAAATGGAAATTTTTTTACAATTTTTTAACAAAAGAAGCTTTTTACGAATTTGGAAAGTTTTTAATAGAATCAAACCAAATTCTCTACATTGCTGGAAAAATTTAAAGTTATTTTCTGGAAGATTATTGGACCATTTTTTTATTTTGCAGAATTTAAAAAAAATTGTAGTTTAAACAATTTTCAAGTTTGAAAAAAAGAACTAAAAAATAAAAGTTGTTAAAAATTATTTATAAAATCGAGCGAAATATTTTAATTTAATTATAACTATTTTTGGAAAAGACATCGTGGTGAACTTCAAAAAATAAATATTTCACAGTAAAAATTTCAAAATTATGTAAAAACCTACATTTCTTAAAATAAGTGTTGATAATCAAAAAAAATACCGGTACTGACAAATTTTACACGAAATAAAGATTTTTGAAATTTTTTAAATAAAATTTTTTAGCTTTTTAAGAACATTGAAGGCTTGTGAAAAAATATTGAAATTTTTTTTTAAGATTCCATTAAAGCTTTTCATTTATTTTTGTTCTAAAAATTAATTTAAAAAAAAAAATTAAAAGCTTTGAAATCGTTTCCTAAAATGTTCGAAAAGAATTTAGGAGATTTTAAACCAAAATTTTTAATTTTCCAAAATAACTGCATTTTTTAAAAACTTGGAATAAATTAAAGAGACTTCAAAGTATTAAAATGATACAAAAATAATTTTGTTTAAAAAAAAATTTAGATTTTTAAAGATTCCGAACATAGGATTTAAAAGCTTTTTAAGAATTTTGAGTTTTAAGAAAACGAAAAAACTTTCTTAACATTTCTTGGAAAAATGTCCGTATTTTTATATTTTACAACATTTAATTGCAAAGCATATTTTAAAAAATTCTGCATAATTTTTTTACATTTGACCAAAAATTTTAATTATTAAAAAATATATTTAGAAATTTAAAAAAAAGTAAAATAAAAATGATTTAAACCCAATGTAGATTTTCAAAGACTTTAAAAGGTTTTAAGATAATAATAAAAATTTTTTAAGGTTCTTGGAAATATTTGAAAAGATTCTTTATTTTTAAATCTTCATTTTATGAATATATTTAAAAAGATTACAAAACACTAAAAAAGATTATCAATTATATATAATTCAAGTCAGTTTGAAAGATATTTATACATTTTTTTAATTCATAAGGGACTAAAAATATTTTATAACTTTGTCAAAATTTTAAAGAGACCTAAATATATTTTAAACTACTCACGTTTTTACTAATATTTTGCAAATCGTGTGAGCTAAAATAAAAATATTTGAAATTTTCTAGAAACTTTTTCGGTACATCTGAAATCTTCAAAAATATTTTTTTATATTTTACGACAAACCTAAGAAAATTATATTTATATAAATAAGTAGTTATTCGACATTTTCATTTTGCATTTGAAATTTAATTTTCCTATAAATTATAACTTGTGATGATAATTATAATTATAATTTGAAACCGCGTCTTTTTGGTTGTTAAGTTCAATTCTTTTTTTCCTTTTTTATTGAAATTAAAAATGTTTTACTTGTAAACTTGAAAATTTAAACAATTTTAATTAAAAGAAGCCTCATTAAATTAACCACTTTTTCTTTTTTTGTTCCATTTAATTTTCCATTGATTAATCCAGGAATTCGGTGAATTTCCAAAATATATCCATCTTCAGTTATCACATTATGAACCTTAACCGCGTAACCATAATCCATTATCAATTTGGTCTAAGAACCAATCAAATAATTTACTTTTAATAATTTAATAAAAGTTTCCTTTAATAACTTAATATAATTTTTTTTTAATAATAAACTTTAAAAATTTTCTCACGATTGTGACGCTTGAATCTGGACGACCACTCTTAGTTAAAATAAGTCCATGGTATAAAAATATCGTAAAAATAAAAACTGTGTTTTCCATTTATTAAAAATTTAAATAACGAAGTCCACTTTTCTTCTCTTTAAATGGTTTTCATTATTTTTTCAAATTTTCTAAATTTAAAGAAATTCTGAGAATACCTTGTCTTACTTACAAAGGAAAGTCGACTGAACTACCATAAATAAAGGTGTAAATGATTGTCGCTTATCTCGTAACTGCCTTTATCTCTTAACTGCCTTAACCTTTTTGTATCTTCGCTTATTGGAAAAAAATAAAATAAAATGAGTTTGAATTGAAAGTCTCTATTATGCGTTCTATAACGAAAAAATATATTGCAAAAAATAACACATTGAAATTTTTATTGCTACTCCACAATTTGTTGTAAAGGTGCACAAAAAATTTCCACACTACCTAAAATATATTTATTTCTTAGTAATTAATTTTATGGGATGATCAATTAAGATGGAGCAGTAGATATGTATAGTGGAAAAATTATTTTCGATTTTTGTCCGAATACAAAAAAATTGTGGAACAGACTTTAATGTAATTTTTAAAAACCCTAATTCTAAAATATTAAACCCTAAATTTTATTTTTACCTTATTTAGGTCAATGTAAGCAATAAACTATTCTTTTTATAATCTCCAAACTAGGTCTATAAAAAAAATTATTTTTCTAAATTGTTCATCGATATCACTTTACTGAGAACATTTAACAAAATATTTATTACCCTTAAAAAAAGTAAAAAAATATTAACTCTTGATATGTATATATTTATCTTTTGAAAAATATTAAGAATTTTCTACAACATGAATTTAGTAAATAAAAATTTTAATCTGTAGATGATTTAACAGAAAACAAACATTTTTTTAAATTTCTGGGAAACTTCTAAATGATTTCAAGAAGAAATTTCAAGAAAACTTTAAAGAAAATGGAAAAAATGTTAGGATTCATGGAAAAATTTCATATGATTCTTGCAGTTATAAAGATTAACTTTTGAAGAAAATTTACAAAGTTTTATAAAAATGTCCACAAAAAATGACAAATTTATTTAACAAATTTGTTATTTTAAAAGATTTTAAAAAAAAATTTAGGTGAATATACGAATCTTAAAGACAATCTCAAACAAAAAAGAGATTAAAAAAAATTACAATATAAAATTTCGATGCTTCCTGAGAATTTTGAAAGGTTTCAAAATAATAGAAAAATTTTTAAGATTCCAAGGAAATTTTAATTTATTTTGCGTAATAAAAAGATTAATTTTAATGAATATTTATAAGGATTACGAGTTTTCTCAGGTTGAAAAGCTTTTTAAAAATTTGCGCGAAGATTCCAAAAAAATTTGAAACAATATACAATATTTTGTTTTTGATAGGAGCAGTAAATTTTTTTTTAAAATTTATGTAATTATTTAAACAATTATTTATTGTTCATTTTCAAAATGTTTTCGTAAAGCTATAAAAATGAACTAAATTAGAACACATACAATTATTATTCTGACTGATTAGTGTATAAAAAGAATATATGTGCCATTTTGCAATTACTTAAACAAATAAAATTTGTTTAAGCAAAATATTGTTAAAAAAGTGTTTTCAAATCATATGTTCTGAGTTAAACATAATATCGAATGATTTCGAGAAGTAGTAAATTCGCAAAAAAAAACATTCATTAATTGTATAAACAATGGCTTAAAGCTTTTACAAGAATTTACTACCCAAAATCATTCAATATTATGTTTAACGCATAAAATAAGAGTTTAAAAGAATTTTTATAAAAGTATTCATTTAAACAAATTATATTTGTTTTAGCAATTAAAAAGTGGTTCGTGTATTCTTTCTATAAATTATACAGTCAGAAACACAATTTTATGTTTTCTATTTTATTTAATTTTTTTTCTAATAGAAGAAACCTGCTTGAGCAAATAAAGGTTGTTTAAATAAATAGAAATTTATTAAACATTAACAGAAATATATCAAAATTATGTAACTATCCAACAAGACGTAGCATAGTATAATTATTTAAAAAGAAAGTTGACATCTCTGACTGAATTTCTAGAAATTTGGAAAATAGACGTTAAAAAATTGTTTAAATAATTAAATATTGTTTTCAGAGAAATTTACTACCTGAAATAATGACAAACAATTACACTTTAAGCAGAAAATACGATTCTTTTTTACATTTTTTGGGAAAAAATAATTGTTTAAATAATTTTAATTTGGCTAAATAATTGATATATCATATTTGGGGTGCTTCAGGGAGAGTGAGGGTGGGTTGGAAATAAAAGTTATTAGCATGGTTTCATTTCGTAGACTCTTCTTTTAAATTCCTGAAAAGTATGTTTCGACGAAACCCTGGAATATGAGTTTAATTTTTCGAAAATTCAAAATTTCTTCATGGTAATTCGAATTGCGTAAACTGAATTACGGAGTTTCTTTCACCGGAAATGAAAACTTTGGTTGTGGGTGTTTTGCACTGTATCTCGAAAAGCGTCTTTTCGACCACCCTAATTGTGATACATATTACAAAGCAAGAGTGATTTTAATTCAAATACCATCAGAACCTTGAGATTTTGACTATACCTCTAGAGTTTTTTTTATTAGGGTTTCTATCGATATGTCAGAAAAAAATTACGTATCATCAAAAGTAGAAGGAACTAATATCGAAGTCCCTTGACAGTCTGCAGATTAGCCTGGTACTTTCGTGGAGATCCATCCCTCCTACGAAAAAAAATTTGTCCGCTAACAATCTACAGATACTTGATCATTGTTTATCTTTTGAGACATTGGGCAATGGCGTAGATTTTCCTGTTCAAAAGACCACAGGGCTTCGCGTTGATAATTAGGATGTGCATCTTTGCTCGATCGCCCGAGGTTATCGGTACAGAAGTGTCTACGAACCTTCCCTCTCACAACGAATTTATCTCAAAGTTTCTGATTGCCGAGTTTCGAAACGTATGCATTTCTAAAGTCGTTTAATAAGCTGACTGCTCGTTTACGTTGAGCGCATGCTCAAGAGTAGCCATTATAAGTCTTAAATCATTGGCATCCTTTTTAATTTTGTTTGTATCCTCCTCTCCCATTTGGGAGACAGCTTCGAGTACAGAAATTTAATTTGAGTTTTCAACAATTTTCGCTTTCATCGTATGAATGGAGGTTAGGAGATTTCCGTTAAATGCTTGCTGTCTGTTTTCAAAGTGAGTGATCCTGGAGAGAATTTCTTTTGTGACTGCGCAAGCGTTTCCGTGTGCCCCTCTAAGACAACATTTCTGAACACAGCAGCGAGATCAGGTTCGTTGATAGTACCCGTTTCTGCTAATAATGCAGGATAGGGATAGATAATACTCGTTGGAAATCGATTATTATCCAAACCCTTGAAATGCCCTCGTTAATTAAAAATTTTGAATTTTACGCGAGCAGTATTTGGAGAGCATCCAAGTTCAATTTAATGGACTTTGAATACCATACTTTCTTAATAATGTTCAGAAAATACTGCCAAACTTCACTAGGAGGAGCCACGAACGCTTGCCGAAACAAGCAAGAAAACAAAAACGTAATGAGAGATCATGGCAAAAATACAATCTCCGACTCTGATCCGACAGAGCACGCATGACGCTTACTAAAGACAGACACAGGACTTTCCGGAGAACTATTTAAAATGTGAGACAGTCGACCAAGAACCGATTCCTCGTTGGAATCGGATCTAACGGATCTTCTTTGATGTCCTGGATTCCTGTTGGAATCCTTCGTTTCTGCTTAGGTGGCACTATCCATCAGTTCTGTTAAGGTTCTGCGTTTAATAGAGAGCGGTAGTGTCTTAAATACTACGCTGACCATTTCGGCCTGCATATTATTTTTTAGAAGGCGTTTGGCCACTATATATTTCTTCTACAGAAATATTGTAGTGGATTCTTTTTCTTCTTGTTTCGTGGAGCCAAGGGAGACGCGGAGATTATCCTCCATAACTTTACTGGCATATTTATGCCCACAGTTCTCCGGAAATGCTTCCGACGAAAGATTTCTGGGCCTGTTTTTTGGAAGTATCTACTGCATTCTTGTAGGAAGGCTTCTGGATTCTGGATTCCCATGACGTAGTCGAGGTAATTCCGGCAAGGGGGATGCTGGTGTTTGAAACGTGGATTATTTGAGGCATATCATGAATGGAAATAGGTGCGGTAATAAAACGAAAATCTTCCGGGAGAGCAGAAGGAATTTTCTGTTCTTTAGAGGTACGACATCTTTGTGATTCGTTTTGTACTGGGGTGCTTGATAGGAAGGTAGGCATCGTGTGAATTTCGAAAAGAGTTGTTAATTGAAGGTTTTGTGTATTTTTCCAGGGCAAAAAGTTTTTATGCAGTAGAACTAGTTATAGCGATGTTTTTTGTGTCCACCAGGGGGCTGGATGGTGAACCCGTTGAATTTTTGTTTCTGTCGAACATGTTTGTCAGGCAGTTGGAAGATGGCGCCACCAGATTTTCTGGGTCTCTTTCGGAAGTAGGGATTGGATAGTTGCTGCTAATTGATATGCTCCTTACTTGTTGGGGTGTTTGGTAGTAGCAGCAAGGAGAATAATCTTCGGAGACGACTGATTTTTATCTAATAAAACAAACCAAAATGGAACTATCTTTTGAGGTTAGGCACAGGAATATGTAAAGGTAACTTCCGAGAAGGAGTGAGTGTGAGGGGAGATGCTAGTGAAGGTGGAAAGAGGGACTGATTAGTCTATCTCATAAGATAAAAATATATAGCGGGAGGAATAGTGATAAGGATGGGGAGGAAGGTAGAATGATGTAGTAGCTGAGTGGTTATTTTTGATTTTGACTTTTCCCTAGAAAGAAACGGGTTAGGGAAGATTCGAGTTGTTAGTGAAAGGGAGGAGGGAACAAATGAGTAAGTGTCGGCGTAAAGCGCTGGTATGCCAGCTGTTTCAGTGGAAAAGGTGGGCTGGTATGTTAGCTAACCCGTTAGCGGTACGAGAGAGGGGGGAGGACATTGAGCGACAGACTGTAAGTTCTGTTCAAAGAAAAATCAGTTTATTTAATGCTGATTTCTTATTACCACGTCGTTATTTAAGTATAAGCGAAGATTAGTTATACTAACTCTGGAAAACGACGGTGATGATGCTTCATATATCCTAGGGCTGGCTGCGAGCTGTAGGTTGCCGAAGAGAGAAAGAGAGAGAGAGATAGAGATAGAAGTTGTAGTGGTTCGTGTTTTTTTGTTTTTTGTGTGATAGGGATAGTAATGGCTAGTGGTTGCAAGGTAGGACTAGGTAACAACTGTAGGCAACTAGGGTGCTTTTAAGCTATAGAGTTTTTAATAGGGTTCAGGTTACCAGCTCGCAAACAATTGAAGTTTTGAAGAAAAAAAGGGTGGGGATGAGGGGGCCTAAACCATCGCCCCCTCTAGTAAGATCCAATGCACGGGAGTGGGCGCGAGTCTCACACCCGCGATTATTGATGTCTCCGAAAAATGATCGGACCAGAAGAAGATGTTGTGCGTTACCCGTTTGGGCATCATTGCACAATCTGAAAGAAATTAGCTATGTCTGGAATTAAAAGTGACATTTATGATGCGGGCAAAAGGCCGTAAGCGGGAAAAACCCAGAACATCTGCTAATTTATATCATGAAAGAGAAGAGGATAAAAGAAGAGGAGGGGGAAGAAAGAGAGGGGTTGAGAAAAAGAAAAGAAGAGAGAAAGTTGTTAGTAGGTCAGGGGTGGCAAGGTCACCTCGAGCTGTGTGACTTATTTCATAAGAAAGTCTTTTGGCATCGCGTGTTTGCCAAGAGAATCAAAATTATATTCTCCAGAGAGGAAATATGTTTAAAAGGTGATATTGATGCAGATTTGTAGAATTTAATGGCGGTTTCTTTGATATACTCTGAAATGTATGGTAGTTGAAATTCTCTGTTAAGGACAGAGTTCTTAGTATATCTAGGAGTTTTTGTGAGATAGGGCAAAAGAAGAAAGAAAAAGGGGGTGGGGATGAGGGGGCCCCAACCATCGCCCCCTCTTGTGAGATGCAATGCACGGGAGTGGGTGGTTGGTGCGGCGAAGCCGCGCCAGTCGCGCACCATCGCGCACTCATGATCGGACTGGAAGAAGTTGTTGTGCGTTACTCGTTTGGGCATTATTACAAAATCTGAGAGACATTTGCCATGACTTGAATTTAAATTGACGTTAATTGTGTGGGAAAAAGCCCGCATGCGGGCAAAAACCATAAAAATCTGTTAATTTATTTTATAGCAGAAAATATGAGAAAAGAAGAAGTGGAAGAAGGGGGGCAGAGGGTCGAAAGAAAGTTGCTAGTAGGTCAGGTGTGGCAAAACCACCTCGACCTGGGTGACTTATTTCATGAGAAAGTCTTTTGATGCCGCGTGTTTGCGAAATGGATCAAAATTATATTTTCCTAGAGAGGAAATACGTTTAACAGGTGATGATGATGCAGATTCGTAGAATTTAATGGCGGTTTCTTTGATATACTCTGAAATGTATGGTAGTTGAA